>JAODUH010028187.1:0-23368 GCA_027564835.1 Typhlichthys subterraneus
TCGATGTTTGAGGGGAAGATGTTGCCAGATGAAACAGCAGCATGAAAAGGCCCGCTTTAACTTTACTATATATAGTTTTGTCTTACTCTGTTTCTTTAATATGGGAACAAATGACAAATATTTAGTCTGAACATAACTAACTGATATCGAAACCACACACAGGTTATGTAGACTATATGTACTGTATAGCCTATTTATTCACTTACCGAAATAAAAACAATTGTAAAAAAAAAAAAAGAATCCAAAATAAATAAAGATAATAATTTTGTATAATAATAACACTGTTCACGAATCAAAATAGAACAAAAATGTAATTGGAATACAAAGCAGCATTTGGTAACCTACTCAAATGCACAAACTGCAAGTTTCAGAGGACTGAGCAGTAGATGGCAGCATACTACTATGGTGATTTTGCCCTAAGGGATGGATAATATAAATGTATCTCCCACCGATAGACTCTGGATATCCACTATAATGAGCATCTTTCAACAATATTAATTTAATTGCTTATTCTTTACATTATAATACTCGTATGTACTCACTATCGAATTGAACCAAATAGTTTTCGAAATTAACCAATTTACAGGGTTTTTCCTGGTGACCTCTGACCAGCAGATGCCCCCCTGTAAGATTATAAAGTTAAATTCAGCAATTTAGTGCATATTGAGAGGCTAGAGCTATGAAAGCTGTGTGGGAAAGCAGGGCTATATACGCTTACATTTTCCTTCAAGGTGCTCATGTGAGTTTAATAGAAGCACATCAGCCAAATAGTTAGGGACACAGTTGAAAACAACGTGTCACCATTGTTCAACACTTACTTTTTGTATTTAGTGTTACATTTATCTTTATCTTATTGTTTTTTATTGTATGTTATTCTCTATATGGTGCCTGCCTGATTGGCTTGGTCAGGCTTTGTAATGTGGTGTTTGACATAACATGACTAACTCTAGACATGATTACAGTATATTATGTTTGACTTTTTCATTAATTAATGTTTCCTCAAAATTGTGACATGGTCACTAAGGCTATGTTAGGCTCATGTTAGACATTTTACAATAACCTACTCTATCCCCATATGTATATAGTGTTACATACTTCAGTTTTAATTATGACAACTGTAGTCTAATACTGAAGTTATATTTGATGGAACTCCATTTGTGTTATGCATTTCCAGTATTATAATCATAGTTTTAATAGAAGCACAAATAAT
Organism: Typhlichthys subterraneus; assembly: GCA_027564835.1. Classification (NCBI taxonomy): domain Eukaryota; kingdom Metazoa; phylum Chordata; class Actinopteri; order Percopsiformes; family Amblyopsidae; genus Typhlichthys; species Typhlichthys subterraneus. The sequence goes on from JAODUH010028187.1 coordinate 1,211, forward strand.
TCCTAGACATTAATCTGGTTAAATAAATTTATTAAACAATTTTTAATACAAATGTAAATGTTACAAAAGAATCTCAAACCACATAATTTTACAAGTCATGGCCCATATTAACATAGAAAAATACAAAGGCACACTGCAGTTCTGAGAAGTATAAAATACATCAACCCTACAAGTAAAAAGACATGCTGTACTTCAGCATATTTTGCCAAAATACAGTTTTAAACAGGGCTGAGGTTAAGCAAAACATAACTAGCCAACAAGGCTGCAGAAGACATAAATGTAAATGTCCCTATCTCTACTAATGTGTGTTTATTGAAACATATACATCGGAATATTTATGAAAAGAGGAAAATAAAAACAAAATAGTTAACATTTTGAGAACTTTACATGGAGTGTGGAAATTGCTGATAAACTGTTGATCCAGTAAAAAAAAAAGCCATACAAAATGATTGTGTGCAGGAATGCACGTATGGTAAGGGTTCATCAAGCAAATGTGCCATAGATTTGTTCACTAATAAATTCAAGTTCTACGGAATGGCCCTCCACCAAGAAGGACCGCTGGGATCCATTTGTAAGTAAACACACAGAATTTCGAAAACATCTTCCCAATCTTTAAAAAAAATAAAAATAAACACTGTCCTAAGATTTATTCTGAACACTAGGTTTTACAAACCTGCTTCAGATACATTATTAAAATATAATAACATATAATACATCAGCAGACTTAAGACAGCAGCCTTAACACTGGAATGCAAATAATTCAAAGAAATACCAGCATTCCGTAGATTGAGACAGTATATTATATGGAAATAGTTGCATTAGTTTCTTATGCTACTAATCTCTCGAAGGGGGGTTTTTATGTGAGACATTCAATACAAATAAACGTGCGTTATAAACAGCAACCATCTTCATATTGGTTCTTCCTCTTTCTCTGTGCAAATTCACATTTCCAGCTAGAACGTTGCTCCTGCCCCAATAGCTGAGAAGAGCTCACGAAGGACCCATTCCAAGTCCACCAAAGTTTTAGGACCAGCTTCTTTGGCAACTAGAACAGCATCCTAATATACGACAGGACAGCTCCCATGAAGTCTCACGAGTCGTATGGAACTAGTCCTTTGTCCAATATTGGTGATCATCTAGGCTTTTGCTGATCTCACAGAAACCCATGTTCATCGAGCCCTTTAGGAGTGACTGGGTTCCATTTTAATCTAGATGTAGTAGTAGGATGCCCTGCAAAATTACCAACAGATTAAAAACAGTTAGGTCAATCATTCAGACAAATATACAATGAATAATACAGGTACATTATTAAAAAGTATTTCCAGATACCTGATTCTGATCGCACTTTTGGAAGCTCATGCTGGCTGGATACAATTGGAAAACGCTTCCCTTCAATGTCACTTTCCCCCGATGACGTTTGTTCTTCTCTCTTTAAGTCCTTCTTGGCGTACGCGGCAGGCTTCTTATGGTATTTGGCCCGGTATGTGTCAGTCATACAGTTATCAACAGAAAAGTAAGTGGTGGGCAAACCCATTCCCATTGGTACGGGGGAATCCAACGTGTCACCGTCTCCCGGCCTTGGACTGGGGAACCTCTCTTCGCCCTCGCTGGCAGACAGATCGTTCCGGTCCTGGTCCGACGAGGCCGACTTGGAGCTGGCGTCTGAGGAGAACTTGTTCTCGTCCGGCGTCTCGATCCACCGCTGCAGCGTGACGTGAGGCAGCGAGGGAAGAACGCTTGTGCGCACATTCCGGGGGCTTAGCCGGACTGGCGGGTCCAAATGAGAGGTGAGGGTAGGGCCCCTCGGGGGCACCGCAGGTGGGGCGAATGAAGAGTAGCCACGCAGAGGGTCGTCTTTGTGGCCGACGGTTGTCAGCTCTTCCTGTTCAGAGAATGGAGCCGCCAGGTCATCTGAGCTGTTCCACTCAGAGCTGCTGGTCTTCGCCAGGATGGAGCGTACTGGGCTGACGGGACTGCCGTCGACGCCCGTTTCTCGTTCGCGGTTCATGCCGATGTTCTGCTCCAGGATGCCAGGGGTGTATCGAAACGCGCTACCCCTGCTGAACGGCAAACACAAAAACTTTGCCAGTAAATCTGTTGGCCAACAATGCTGTTTGGGTTAGCAAAATTAAAACGGTATCTTAGTTTTAACATTTATTTCTACCTTTGTGTGCTTGGACTGGATGCAACGTTTGCTTCTTGAAGATCTGAAGATGTTCTTCCACGTTCACCTAGAGGGCACGGAAATTAAAGGGTTTAGAAATATTATCATCGTCAGTCAACATCTGCCGCGAGTTGCAGCATTTTTCCATGTCTCTCCAGCAAACACACATTATCTAACAGGGGTCACAGCGAGGGCTCTTGCCTAGCGTTGCAAGAGGAAGCATTAAAGCTGATAGCAAGTCTGGCCAAGTGCCCTCAGGCTCCCTCTGTACCACCCTCACCATCTGATCCTGCCAAAACCCTGGAGGCCCTCAAAGGGAAGCTGGGCTCCCATCAAGACCCAGTAAGATGTGTGCTGGCATTGCTAAGGATAAACACCACACTGGATAAACAATAGCATGTGAACATTATGTTTTGCCATATCAATTATTTGGGTAATAATACATATTGCTACAGAGAAAACATCAAGTTGACAGGGTTGGGTGTGCTTCACACGGCCCGGGACAGGCGGCAGCTGATTGACTGGGCGAGGAAAGAGTGAGAGAGCTAAGGACCATCTGTAAGGCCTCACCGAAACCTCACTTTTTATTTTTTGCGCTGCGTGGGAGCATTAGCGGCTAAATCCTTTGTGCTGGCATGCAATTACGCCGGGGTCATCCGCCAAAATCCAGATCCCCTGCAGGGCTGCGTGCTTTAAGCCGAAAAGTCCACACGAAAATTCACTATTTGACATTGATTTACAACTTTAACATGAAATATAAATATCAGGACAATATTGTTTTTTTCAAAACAAAACAAAGTGGTTTGTGAGTGCTTGCTGCATTGCAAAGGTTAAAATACCCTCTATTTTAAGTTTACCGCTCTCTAGAAATGACTGAATTTAGGGAACAATAGGAAAAAAGACTACATATACTCATTTAAAGCAAACTCCCTGTGTTCTCTCAAAGCCTTTAAAGTTATGTCTTAATATATTAGTCTTTAAGTATGTTCTAAGGCCAAGTCAAGCTGGTGTTCTGTGTGTTCTTGTGTTGCCAAAGTCCAGGCAGTCTTCACGGGCTGTCCTGCTGTTAGCGTACTTGCCTGGGAAAGCACTCATCTTCCGTAATTGCATTGGCACACATCTGAGATCAGAGCATTACAAGACACACTGGGCCCCCATCTTACAACCAGCGCAAAGTGGGAACGCAAGTGTCTTTACTAGTTTCAGAACAGGTGTCATTTTCCAACCCAGCGACCAAATATCAAATGCACGTGTACCAATTTGAGCGCCCGTGTCTTGGTCTAAACGTGATGTGTGGTCTGGGGCATTGCTATCTTGAGGCAGCAGAAATTGATTGCACGATTGACCAGCAAATACCTGGTCTAAAGTCAACGGTGCAGCACATTATCAATATAGTACCAACTATGGCCTCGATGTATAAAGTATGTTACGCCCAAAACACACCCATGAATAATGAAGAGAGTAAGTACAGCCCTTTAGAACCATGACATGCGCAAAAAAAAACGTTTTATACGCAGTTAAACTAGCAAAAGTGGATTTGGACACTCCCTGAATGCAGTTTGCGCCTTGTGCTTTAGACTGTGCGCTTTAATAGTTCAAATAGGACCCCAGTGTTAAGAAAAACTGCATCAAATGAAATATAAAGCAATTAAAAAGCTCCCCGATATGCAGGTTAACTGAAATGCATGTAATGCAGTACTGGGTTGGAAAAAAACCTTGATTGAAGAGGATATTGCTTTCACATACCGTTTCATTATCTCCAATGTCATGCTGTGCACTACATAGTCAAACTAAGCACTTTACACATTGTGAACATGCTGTGGCTGGTTAGATCCAATATGACCCTGTGGTGTTTCCACACGGTAATGGTGGGTTATAAGATACCGTTTCTGGGGACGTAAATCACAGACAGCCCTGCTATTGACGCCAGGTCAAGAAAGACACCTGTTTGGCTCGCTGATGAGAGCATTTCTGTCATTCAGATCACTTCAATGATCAGAGAAGTTGAAAGGAATGCAACCCAGCCCCAATTAATCTTCATACTAAAATTGAATTGTTCAAATTACATGGGGGAATATCTTACAATTTTTCATAATAAGTAGGACTATTTCTGGCTTGCACAATGGCTCCGCAATAGCCCAAAGTGATCTATAAAGTGAACATCTTGATACATTAGCTTGTGAGAAACAAGCTTACTTGGTATGTCTGGTTAAGTGTTACGTGCCACAGGCCGGAAAACATTAAAGCAAAGGCTACAATATAAACGCAACTTCATCCCGAAGCATTAACAGATAGGTTATCAGGTTATCACCATCAGTCATGGGCTTCTTAAGGACACTCTAAACCTGGAATTGTTATAGCCTAGATTTCACCACATAGACGCAAATACACGCATACACACATACTGTAAATATACTAAACCACAATAGATATAGCCAATTTTATCCTTACGGTACTTAATATCATATATTTCTACAAATGCTTAAGCATTTAAAATCATACGGATCATACAGTAGCTCAAAAAATGTGTTTGTTTTGTTTGCGTTTGTTGTGTCGTTCTGCAGTACACCACATCCCCAGTTAGCTTAGCACCTGTTTATTGACAACAGGACAATAATCACTTCTGGACACAATATACCCAGGAGAGAATCAAGTGTAAGCCAAGATGCTGCATAATTTACACATGGCGGCAAGAGTCTCCCATGTGCATTGTAGCACCGCCCTTCAAACTTGACACGGGCTCGTCCCACAGGGGCAAGGATCTACAGTATGATGAACATGCATTCTGTTCTTCACGTGACAAAAAAAGAAAAATCAAAAACATGCCCTTTTTAATGACGGGACATTGCAGTCCCTGCCAGCCAGCCCCCCCCTCCCCTCCCCTCCCCTCCTCTCCCCCACAGCTGAACCTGCCAAACAGTCTTCAGAGTCTTTCACTGTGGCTTGTCAATACATCAGCACCTGGGAGGGTGGGAGTGTCTCACACACACACAGGCCTTATCTGAGGTATTTTGGCCCTAATAAGAACATTGTTCACACATTCCAGGATTTAAGATTAAATATAACATAAATCAAACGTGGAAAGGAAGATCAGATGTAATCACTGCGTGGAAAATGTGTTTCCTGAGAGAAATTGCTTTTTTTATAAAGTCTCTTTGCGTCATGAGCCTTTCTTGCCTTGCCAGGGAGCATTCCACACAGATCCATCTGCAAGCACAGATGCTCAGGCAAAAGAAAAAAGGATCGCCCACTAAACATTCCTTTCCCAATTTCCAGTTTCCAGCTGAGCTGAGTTTCATAAATAAAATACATTCCTTGTAATTTGTTTTTGGGGTGTGTGTGTGTGGCGGAGAAGCAAGTCATCTTTATAGACAATGTTTCTTTCTGACCTAGATTTTTGTTTGAGCCACCTTGTGACAGGCCCCGTCTTGGCATTTTGGGCTCTACTGGGAACAGCTGGGTGCAAGGACTTACTCCAAAACATTCCCATCACAGTAATTGGGATGATTTAAAATGCATTCAAAGGTAACTGAATTCAAAAGATAAATGGTACAGCTGGTTATTTCCATTTGGGTGGGGTCTGCTCTTCACGCCATATAATCTCCTTTGGTCCGCCATGTCTGCTGGTTGTAAATAGACACTGTAGCATCTTTTCAACCTGACTCTTAACTCTGCCCTTAAGCAAATCAGATATTCTCACCAATCATTAGGTAATAATAGTCTGGTTGTACAGGAAAATATAACCAAAGAATATTTGAATTTCAGATGCCTATCGTGTTTTTATTTTATTTATAAAAACTGCATATTACTACAGTGAATATAAAAATATGTTTATTTTATTTTATTTCAGTTTTCGTTTTTCTAACAGTTTTGAAACGGCTACAGCCTCTTCTCAATTCAGGAGTTTCAGCACCAGTATTTTTGACCATCCACATTTCTTCCAGTTTGTGGATGACATATCTATCTTCTTCAAAATAAAAAAGGTCATACCCGGTATATGAGGAACCAGAGCATCTACATTTCCGGCTCTGACCTTAACACATCCGACAAGACAATAAATCACAGAAATTACGCAGTCCTCTCTAAGCTCTTAATAACCTGAAACAAAGTCCACTGGCAGATGATGTGTGATGTGTCAAATGACAAGCTTTTGGTACTTAAGCTTTTATACCACCCGTAAGTTATTTTCCCCAATCACAACATATACAGTATATAAAAGATTTATTGCTGATTTTGTGTTATGGTCAAAAAATAATAATATTAATAATAGTATGGGTAAAGAATGTAGAGCATTGACTGAGCCAAAAGAACCAACAGTTAATAAACAGAAGTGGCAGACATAATAATCTAATTATGAACATCAGGAGATGAAGCATCCTTACCATAAGAAAATGCCGACTGAAAAACGTTAGACTTTGAATCATCACGTCTTCTCTGAGGGAACGGATCCCTAAAAGAACACAATAATCAAAATTAGAATGAATCAGGGCACTAGACATTTCTGAATGCTCTCAAGTCTAAACTTGCAGATAAGACGCTTTATACGTCAGCCAGCAGCTGTCTGCTCTCTGTCGTCAGCAGGATCATTATTTCCAAACACAACCAGGACTTCCAAGCCAAATAAAATGATACCACAGCATTGTGTTCTGCTATTATTAATTAGATCATATTGAACACCATGTGCAGTTATTTAGAAATACACACGAGTCAAATATGGTAAAACACATTTGGACAAAGCTTCAGTCATTTCATATATTCGATACTGTAACATAAATGTATTGTGTGCGTGTTTATATATATATATTTATCTACATATAGTATTTATCTCTCTCCAATGTTAATTTAACATGAGAGTCAACATGAGATTGGTTGTTTATTATTATTATTATTATTATTATTATTACTACTACTACCATAAAGTGACATTACCTGATTGAAGGTACCTCTGGTATGGGCCTCAGGTCTTTGGAAGAGATGTTCTCCACCACAGGGCAGTCTAGGCTAGCTGAGCCGTTGCTGAGCCTGTCGCTGCTCTCGTATCCAGACTCCATGCGCTGGATCCTCCAGCTGTCAGCGAGGACCTTGAAGGCAGCAGAGCCCTTCCAGCGCTCCTTGTCGCTCTGGCCCGCACGCCCCTCCAAGTCCAGGGAGGTGTGGCTGCCCCCAACGGTCTGCTGCTGCCGCTGCTCGTCCTCATAGATGGTCATCAGGCTCTTGGGCTTGCGCTCCTCCCGGTCCCGGTCCCGGCCCCGGTCTCGGGCGGGGGGCTCGTTCCCAGGCCTTCTCCTGGGGCCAGGCTGCCAGCGCTCTGGAACCGCCCCTGAAACTCCGCTGCCACCGCCGCCGCCAATCACGCTGTCCACGTTGAGCACCTCCCGCGTGGGCCTCCACGGCCGATCGGGCCGGTCGACGCGCCCGTACCCGCCGGTCCCGGGACGCTCCCGAGAGCCCTGGCTGCTGTCCGTGTCGTAGCCGTTGGCGTACTGGTCCGCCCTGCGGCCGTATTGGGTGCGCGCGGGCACGGTCTGCAACAACGGCACCCTGATCTGAGGGGGAGGGACTTCCCGGGAAGAGCGGCCGCCCATGTGGGGTGTCCGCTCAGTCCGCGTAGGTCCTTTGCCCTGGCTGCAGTACAGCCGAGTATCCGGCAGCTGCTTAAAGCCGTTCTCTGGAGGCGACACAGAGCGCGAGTACTTCCTGTCTTCATCTGAGGGCCGAACAAAGACGCGTTCATCAGTGATGATTTGCACACAGGACTACGAAAACATGTCATTGGCTAGGACATGTCTGATTAGAAGACTATTGGTTGCACTCCTGAACCTAATATTGTTGTTTTTAATGTGGGCGTCTTCTAAGACGAGTCCTACTAAAACTTCACAATAGGAAGGGCTTTAAAACTGATATTTAGAGTCAGAGAGATGCCAGGAGATGCTAATGGCTGCTGAATCCCACACCGACCCTCGTCACATGTCCCCTGCGACCCTGACGCCTCACATTGCCAGGAGCAGAAAGTGTCAAAGAGAGCAGGGGGACATTTAATGCCGCCGAGCAATCGCAAAAGCGCAAATCATTTACGCCCGGGAGTCCTTTTTCTAGCACGTTGTGCGCAGCAGGAGAGTACTAAGCCTCTTCTGCAGATGGCCCTGCAGGTACTGGTGACGGACTGCACCAAAAGTGTCGGTTAATGCAGGAGTGTGTCTGCACATAAAACTCTGCTCTGTAGATGCGGACCTGTTACTCAAGGACACACTCTAGTCATTACAGCCACTTTTACGATATATGGCCGGAGGGCTCACACATACAGCTGTCCTCGTTTGTCTCATGGACCGCAGCGATTAAAAGGTGAGGTCTTGGAACAGCACCAAATTGTTTGCATGGACTTTATATGTCATAAAATGCTGCATGCAGCTATACAAAAGAAGAAGTTATTAACGGACAATAAAAAGGACTATCCTTTCAATAAAACAACACAGTGTGTCAGCGGTATTTCTCTATCAGAACATGTTATGTTCTGTGTGGAAGCCATTGTGTAATTGAGAGTGGTTTGTGGTCTACAGTAAAAGGTTATAGAGTCTCAGGTGCGGAGAGTGAATCGTGGGACACAATAGCGCTGGCCCTTGGAAGTTACCACTAGAAACATGGAGTTGCTATTGTGATGGATTGTGCTGACTGTCTGTCTGAGTTAAATCAATTTAAGCATTCCTTTCACCGCCCCGGGACTTGTGCAGTGTGTATCACACTGGGAATTCTGCAGTCTCTGCGCTTTTTAGGTGTATGGCGGGGCAACGTGCCTATTTCAATATGGTCCAAGAGCATTTCAAAATACAATACTACTGGCAGCAAAGTTTATTAAATGGCACACTCTTGGATGTGTGTTTGGAATGGCCCTTGTGGTAGAAACCAGCGGTGCAAAGACATTGCTGTGGCTCCCCTCTACTCCTCCCCTATAGCTATGCAATGCTCACACCGCTCACTACCCCTCCCATTAAAGTGGAACACAGTCGGGTTTTATAAACCAATACATTTGAAAGTGTACTTTTTTCCTTTGAGTGCTTTTAAGTTGTCCTGAAGTAGGCTTTTTGCAAAGTGCAAACCTGGGCACAAACCACAAGGGAGTAGATTTATACTACGTTACATTAGCTTAAATACTTGTATGGAAAGCTTCATTGAAGGATCTATGTAGATACTTGTTTTGTTTTATCTTTTAAACTTTATTGAAGAATGGTGCGTTGATGTAGCAGGGGTGATGCCGAAGCAAAATGTTCCACTTTGTGGAACAATAAAGTGATATAGCAATATAGCAATCATGTTGTATTATCCCTGAACCGAAAGCTCAGCCAGAAGCACTAATGCAGGCATTAAGGAAGATGTTCCAATTGATCACACCAACTCATTAGGTCAGGTAAGTTGCTGTCTCTGCTATAGAAAAACACAACCCATTTATTTCAATTGCTGTAAAGTACATTTTCGCAGAATGTCACAAGATTGTTGCAGAGCGTTTCTTCGGGCACCACTGGAGACGGGCGAGGTGTGGTTCAGGGATACCCATCGCTCCGATTATGAGAACAAGGGGTGAAGGGCCTGCTTCAACAGATGTCGGCACTTAGTTCCCTTTTCTGACACATCGCTCCCAAGGGTTGCATAATGGTTGGTGCAGGGCTAGCCATTTGTTCCGTAAAGACTACCTGCTGTGTGTCTACGCATGGGAGCGCGCGTTCACACACACACACACACACACACACACAGTGGGGGTTCAGAGTCAAAGGCAATCATTATATTGTTTTGGTGGAGACAACCAACCTCTGTAGTGTGGTTCGGGCCTCCGCGGTGTGCTCGGCTCAGCATCTTTTCTCCGGGGCAGGATCCCCCGGAGCTCTCCTGCGCGCTGGACTACTTCCTTAGAGAACTCCTTGAGGCGGTTCTTGGGATCGCCGATCTTCACTGCAGATAGGCAGAGCGATAAGGCACTTAACGTTAGCTCTTTGGGTCTGACTTAAAGCAAGCCAAGCGTTGGTGTACAGTAGAACTGTATACTGTACTGGTCTTACAGGAAATGTGGAATGTGATGAGCAAGCAGCAAACCCGTGGGAATATCAGCCACAGCGGACAAAAAGTTCCGTTGCATGCCTTCCCCCAGCTTTTTCACACCCTCTGCTGTTCTTGCCTTGGTCTCCTCCCCATTAGTTGCTCCAATGCACTGAACAGTGTGTGTGTGTGTGTGTGTGTGTGCGTGTGTGTGTGTGTGTGTGCTTTTACAGCAGATCGATGATCTAGAAGAGCCTTACGCTCTGGCGCATCAGGGGGGGAAAGCACCACGGTGGAAAATTAGCTGCACGGCAGCCAGTTGGCGTAGGACATTATTTCTGCCTCATCTTTGTTGCATCGTGGTAAGACACGCTCAATTCGGAAATGTTGTCCTAGTCACATACCTTTGCTGGGACACTGACCTCATACTGTAGAAATAGTGTGTCTACTTAAGAGTTAACGGGCCTCAAAGGGGCGTGTGCAAGAGTGTTTCAGGTTCTACCCACCCCTTAAATACAAATGGAGAAATGTGTGCATTCCAAACATTCATTGGCTAGCCACTCTGATGCAGGAGAGGACTTGACTTGGTTATGAACAGGTATACATTTAAGGACAGGTATATTTTTGTGTTAAAAAAAACATAAAAATGATTCTTACAACAATTATTGTGATTGTTGTAAAGCTAATACCCTAGCTTGTTGAGTTCAAGATTACAGACAGAAACTCCTGGTTTTTCTTGACCGTGTCACAGTCTCTCTCTATCTCTCTCTCTCTCTGCCAAACCGGTTCAATCATTCTTCTCTTTCACTGACTCGTTGACAAAAGCCACAAATGCCTGCTTCCTGTTCCTCCAGGTTCCATGTCATTAACTGCCCACCCTGGCCTACTGTACCGTACCTGGTCCCCGGCCCCCGCTGGTCTGGCCGCTGCCTCGGCTAAAGGTGTTATTGGTCTTCTGTTTGGAGACTTGAGCCAACATGGTGGTCAGGTCCAGCTTCTTCTGGGATGGGAGTGGCGACTCTGATCCTATAGGATGGAGCAAAGAATGTTAAGTCAATCTGAACATTTGAGATCTTTACATCACACTGAACAAATTAGGTAAATACTGCCTCAGATCATCAGCAGCGAAGCAGTTCTAGTGTAGCTACGTTAGAGAATAAAAATGAGATACAAAGCATTCCCAAACAAACAAACCCAGATTTGTTTAAATCCAAACAACATATGTCCACTGGTTGAAAAATTATTAACTGCTGCGAGTGGCGGCAAGCTGGCATCAAACATAAGTTTGGGATTTTATCCAACATGACCTGGCTGGAAACTAAATGAAAACAAACTGTAATAAAATGGTAGGAATACTTTATGGATATTGCCCTCTGTGAGAGGTCAAACTATGAAAAGTGAGACCAACAGCACCACCAAACAACCTCCACAAATGTTTTAAAACATTAAAGAGAAAAAACTTCAATCTCTGATCCGCTCAAAGAGGGAACATGTGTTTCTCTGGTCAAATCTATTTGGATGTTCTAACACGAACATATGAATAAACAAATAAATATTACAAGCTTGGCTTCACCAGACACCCATTGTACTGAGACTGCTGGTTGGGTGCATTTCAGGACAAGGCGCTTCAAGTTAAACCTACTACATAAACCGCCTGGGAAACAACCATATGAGATCATACAAAAGTACACCACAATTATTTACCATCTTCCCAGCCCCAAACCTCACCACCTTACGTTTGATTAAAAGGAAAATATTAATAATGAATGTTGTGTGGCTAGAATTGATACACAAGACAAAAAAACAATGATGTGCCTCTTTATCTATCTTATTAAGGGCTGACAAAGCAGTTTCACACTTGAGTCACTCTTGATAATGTGATAAACAAATACTTAACAGCTAAAAGCCAAAAACATGCCAATTAGGCATTCACATTTAGTTCCAGACCGTTAACTGACCAGTTTCTCTTACAATATTTACATACAGTACATAATAGCCTATGTGATTATCACACCAAAAATGGAAAGTTAAATCAGGTTGCCAAATAATACATTTTTTGGAACAAATAAAGTTATCTTAAAAGTAAAAAAACATATGATCCTATGCCGTAACTTAATGCAAATCCAAAGAAGGTCGGCCTTAATACAATACAATTATAATATCAGTCATGTTTGCATTGTTTGGAGTGTGATTGTAAAAAAGAAAATAGCAAACAAGGGGTTATTAAAGTTTCAATGTATGTTTATCCATGTGTTGCCACTGAATCATATTCTTCCTCCCCCCCACACACATGGATTTTAGATACACGATCACAGATTCCGTGTACTGTGGCCTTTACCTCACCTCATTCAACACACTGCAAGGACACTAAAGCATCATATAATCCTATCCGACATAATGTGTCAGTGTGTTGCCAACACAGCCAAGATAACACCAATGATGATGATGATGCTGCTAATTATGATGGCGAGTTCCCATGTCACCACATACAGTACAGTAATCCCCTGGAGTCACTGGTAACTACACGACATTGTACTGTTCCTGTAGCCTACATGCTAGGGTAACGGACTAGCGGCGTTAAAATGGCTTAATGTACCTTCTCCGTTAACAGGCAGCTTGTGCTGCCCTTGGCTGCTAGTTGGACGTGACGCGCCGTCACCCACCACGAGGGCACTCCCGTCCGGGTTGGTGTAGAAGAGGAGGAGGGGCTGGAAGTGACCCCTGATGCATTTGGTGACCACATCTTTCCACCTAGGACCTACCTGAGGGCACACGGAAGTCACGGCGGTCAGTCGTTGGATGTCCGCACGCAAACGTGTTCGGAAATACACACTGTATTGATGTATTTTGTCCTATCAAAAACAAAAGGCGCTATAAAAATATAAGGTATTATTATATTATTATTATTATATACAGTGAGAACAATTCATGTTTGTACTATATAGACATTTTATTGGCCATGGCTTAATTTGTTTTAATTAAATGAAAACATTTTTTTTTTTCTCTCACACACATGCATGCACACACACTAAACTGAAAAACAAAACAAACGTGTTAAAATGAAAACCAAAGGTTTCAGAAGCACCACTGACAATTTCTTCTAACAACCACCTGAAATGAGTCATGAGCTCAAGCTCACAACTGTTAGCAGTGAGCATTTCAAAGAACAACATACAAACCTAAATTAAAAGTGAAGTAGTTATTGCTCAGGCCAGAGCCTGTGTGGTCCTGGACTTGAGTGAATATCACCCACAGAGGCAGAATCACACAATCACATTAGCTGAAGCTTGCGCAGGGCACATCTCATGCGTGCGCGTGCACACAAACAAAAAGAGGCAACACAAAAGCAGGCTAACAAATGTTAGTGTGCTCCTTAATTAAGCAAATGAAGGAAATTGGTAGGTGGGTTACGGGGTTAGAGAAAGAAGACATAGTGGGACAGGAAAAGATTCATAGCAGGAGCAATAAGGTGTTGCCATAAACCCATAGAAATAAAACAATAATGGTCCCCACCATTATAATAATGGTCCCCATAAAAGAAACAACAGTATCTTAAAATGTATATTAAGTGATTGTAGCTAATAGCTTAGCGTTCTCTGAACTTGCTGCGAGAATAATACAGTACTTCTACACAGCCCTAGCTAGCTCCGAAACTGAATATCTGCAGATGTGCCTCCGTCAATTTGTCTTTACGTTACGAACATTGCATTCCTTGACATGCCGCTGAACGACGCTGCCAGTGGGCGTTGGCCTTGAGGGAACAACTTATTGTATGGCATCGAAGGGAGAGCTGCTCATGTTTGGATTTGAGTTCAAACATCAACAAACTTGCTCCAGAATTAATTACCATCCCATTGAAATGGTGGCGCTGCCTGTGGTAGCTAATATGAACTACGCCGAGGACACCGCAAAGGATATTTACAGTTACATAGCTGTTTGTGAGTCGTGAGCCAGAGAAACGCATGCTGGGAACACAATGAGAACAGTCCCGTCCTCTAGTGATAGTACAAACAAGGCAAACATATGAGAAAACTGAGTAAACCTAGAAATGTCTGTTGCAATCTTCTCTGATCTGAGCGCACCGTTATTTCAGGGGTTTGGGACTTTTGTAGGAGGGGGTGTGTGTGCGTGCGTGCGCGAGCTGAGTGTATAGAAGGGGTTGTAGCAAACGCTGCTGAGTTTGGGATGCTGGCGGAGGCTGAGTGCTGTATCCCCTTCACGCCATGCCAGCCAAGGAGGGAACTGCATGCACAGCACAAGCTGCTGATGGATTGACACTGTGCCAGCAAGCCTCTGCAGCGCAGTGCCAGGGATAATGGCAAGGCAGGCTCTCGTATTACATACACACATGCATATGCATTTCTAATAAAGGTACATTACGTTTCATATTAAGCATTAACTTTATATATATATTTTTTTATCTATAATTGGTTTCACACGGCACACACACACACACACACACACACACACGCACGCACGCACATAAAATATTACTTGCATAGTGCAGTAAAGAGTTGGGAAAAACAATCTATAAATGGAAGAATTATCTAATATAAAATAAAGGTGTATGTGGCCTGAACACGCGCTACAGAAATAATGACTACAGTAAATGCATATTACAAATTAATTATTGATATTACTTACACTGGCGATTTCCCTGACACAACTGTACGTAAATCTAGTCCATAACTAAACAACCAGAGCCACTGCTACAGTACAGTCACTCGATCTTCAAAAACTAATTGGTTATTCAAAGATTACAGCCAAACAACTGCAGTCATAGCGACAAACCATTAAAAACATTAGCACGCTAGTGTGCTCTGGCAACAGAACCACAGTGGGGGGAAAAAGGGAAAAGGAAAAAGAGAGAACGAGCGAGCGAGAGCAAGACAGAGAGGGTTAGCTGACTCCAGTCCTGTGTCGACTCAGCCCCGGGGCTCATGAAGGACGATCGATGAGGCCCTTATTGGGCGATAAAGAAAGTGGTGGTGGGAGATAAGAGATGAATGCCGCCACTCTCGGCTGTAGCTTGTTTAACAGCAAGGCCTTTTATCAACTCGCACATAGGCACCGTTCTCCCGCTTGCTGCAGAGCTTTGCAGGTTGTACATACCTGCTGCTGTTTAGAAAAGCACTGTAATGCTTTGTACACAATGGCACATTAACTGTTGTAACAATATATATAAGTCCCCTAATCTTTGACCTTTCCTACAATTGTGTTGTACTCCATATAGAGTGTAACAGTGTGGTTCCGCAAGTCAATTTTCCATACATTTTCTCCTTGACTTTTCAGAAAATCCTTACAGAAAATGTTATAAGCTTGGAACCAAGCAAACGAGATTGTGAATGAAAGGTACAGTTTGTATGATAATGATATCAACACTGTTATATGATAAACATGATATATTTGCGATGTCACAGATAACTACTAGTACCCACAATCCTAAAGTGTAAAAACAACGTCTTTGATTGGTGGAGCTGGCTTTCCTCACGATACCATCATGATCTCGCAAACTTTATTTGGCGCTTCGGAGCCATTCGGAACTCAGAGAAGTTAGGTGCTCTTTGTTACAATGGAAATGTTTTAAACACCGCAATGTCATGTCAGTTATTGTGTATTTCTAGTGCTGAAAAGTACGACAAATGTATAAATAATATGAAAACTATTGTATTATACTATTATAATGGTATAATATACACAATATGATAATTAAGAAGAATTACGGAAGAATATGCATTTTCTGGGATTCGCAATGGGTTATGGGATGCGCAGTTCCTTCACTATTACAATATGTTATGTACACAGCCTTGAAACTTTGCCTTTTTCAGTTTTGATTATTTATATTTTTTGCTCCAAATCATATTATGGTCATGATCATTCCCGTAGCTGGATGGCTTGGTTCCAGGCTTAAAACTCTTTAAATAAGGATTTTACAAAATGTAAATGGAGAAAATTAATAATAATTTTACTTTTGGCACAAGAGCCCCAAAAATAGTTGGCGGTCACTGTTACGCTCTATCGTTAAATATAGTCAAGATATAACCAGATTAAAAATCACAGGCATTTATACATATAACTCCCACTCTGGGTAAAATGTACATTTTTATTAAGTTTCTTATTTTTGCGCAGCTTATAAAACATATTCTATGTTGCTAGATCCAAATCTGCATCGTTCAGATTCTCATAGGTTCAGCTGGCCCCACACCACGCGTAACATTCTGAGTCTGATGTCGCAGCATATCCACAAATGTACACTGGCTGAACCACGCACAGCGAGAAGCCTATGTGCGGAGCCTCCTCGGATGTGACACTTTACGAGCTGAAGGCGCTTCTATGAGAGGGCTTCTATACTGGGGAAATAACAGCAGAGTATCCAAGTATCTTAACTGGTTTGCTTCCTTTTTGATCATTGAAGAGACGATGCGTGATGCCAGTTGACCACAGACACATTTGCGATCATGATGTTTGAGAGCGATTCATACTGAGCTGAGTTTTATGCTAGACACTACTGGCGTGGACGAACAGCTGACCGACTACAGCAAGGTGCCGGTTTTACACTATAGTATTAGCTTAGGCTGGCCTACATGCCTAATGAGTGGAATATTTGCTTTCATGAATAGCCTATATTTTCATGTTCTTAAAGATACCCCCAGATGACAAATAGCGCACCAAACACAGACGATTAAACACACTGACAAATAGATTTTCTGCTTCATAAATTATATTAATTAATAATAATGAATGTAGATGTTACATTTGTATAAGCCATGTTCACCAATGTCACATTAATATTTTAATAGTTTCGTAACTAGTCATGTATTGCTACACAGAGCAGATTGCCATATTTACACATAGGGTAAGCACTGGCACCGCTGCATGTTCATCAGCAGGTGTCAGTGTAAAGTCTAAGGGCACCCATTGTTCCAAGGAAAACTGTTTACTGGGCCTTTACATTTGAAGGTGAATCCGATCAATAGCTTTGTCAGCAAGTGCCAGAAAGCCAGTAAAACACAAGGTGGTTGGCGTCAATGCTGCCTTATTTCCTAACCTCTTTCACTGTGGCGTCGTCAAAGAAGATCCATTTGGAGGACTTGGTGTGGAAGGTAAAGGCACAATAGTGGCGGCTGGAATAGCAGATCATCCCAACCAGCAGGAGCTCTCCCTTTTTGGCGTTCTCGTCCGTAACCCTGTAGAAGAGCTACATGCATGTTTGCGCACACACACACACACACACACACACACAAATGACCTGTGGGCATCAACACTGCCCCATTAAGCAGTTAGGCCAACCAGTGAGTGAGTGATGTCCATAGCTAGTGTAATACATTACTCCATGGGTGTATGTGTGTGTAGACTAGGCTGAGAAAATTAACTGCCGGGGGGGTGGGGTGGGGAGGGGGGGTTTGAGCTCCAATTAATTGCCCATTAGAGGTCCTCTGAAGTCCTCATTTTCTTTTGATATTGAAGAGGTATGTGGTCCTAAAGCCGTGCTGCTTCCATAATTGGAACGCAATGTCAACTAATGCGTCAGCACAGCAGGTACGGACTGCTCTGACCTCAGAGGACACCTGACAACTAATGGACAAGCTACGGAGTCGGATGCATTGAAGCGTGCCGTGTCTTATGAGAGGCAACTGCAGCAAACGCAGATGTCAACATTTTAGAAGCTCTTCACATCGCCTTTGTTGCTACCATAGTAGCAGTAACAGCACAACATTAAGGAATCCACGCTAATTTATAACCAGTACCTCTGATAGGTTAACTGTACATTTTGGTCTTATTCTGGTTTAAAGTTTCCTACTGCATCTTTAAGGAATTCGTTCTTGTCAAATAGCCATTTGTTTCTCTCTCCATCCATTCCTGAATAGCCGGTTTTTCCTTTCCTCTCTGCAAAACAATAGATTCCACGCCAGGGTGGGGATGAAACCCTTTAGCACCCAGGAAAGTCACATGCATGTTCTGTAATGAATCCAGGCCTTTGTGAGGCTGGTCCTTGTTGTGGGGGGAGGGTGGGGGTCTCTATGCGCATGGAGAGCTCATGTAATGAGTCTCGCGTTGGAGAGTAGGCTATGCCCCGATTTGACCTGGAGTGATTGATTTATTTGTCTGCTCCCTGTGAACAGTGAACTGAGTCATACCCACGTGTATTGTGTGTACTCAGACCATTAAATGGCCACTGCATTATTTAACTTACAGAACAGCAATAACAATATATATGAGTAATATATATATATATGAGTGATTATGTTCAGGAAAGGAAGAGGAACAGGGAGCATAACAATTGTTACAAAGACACAAATATAAACTTTTAAAGTGCATCACATGTGTGTGAGAGTTGTAAAAACAGGAGAAACCGTGTTTCACAACACGGCACACCATTCTCCAAAGCTCCTATTTCCTTGTGCTCGTTTGGTCAGACACACTGTCTGCCTGTGTGTTTATCACAGGCAGACCCCGCGGGAGTGTTTTGATCAGTGGGGAGAGCCAACTGGGCACTGGGTGTTGGCTACTTACGCTCTGGCTCATACATACCGAGAAATAAACCTCTGATTTATGCCCCGCTGCTTTGGAACAAACTACACCATCCTAGCCAGTCATATGGAGTACCATGTCAAAGGCTGGTGAAGCTCAAACAAACCGACAAATACTTTGAAATCTAATGTCCTTCCCTTATTTTTTAAAAGTAGGTTAGCGGTGAAGTCCTCGATTGTAGGACAATACAAATTCAGAGAATATATATAATCTGTCTGCTAGCTGTCCATTATGTGTGCACGCTGAAAAGATTACCCGAGAAGGTGGTGCAGACCGCACCACACGACACCATCCCAGCCTTGACCACGCGTGTCAAATTTGAGGGGCAGAGTTTCTGAGGGAGCGCCTTAGGAACTTGAACACAACACTTTACAGTAGGCTGTCATGCTCCAGCTGGTGCAGACTCACCTCGGACAGACTGAGCAGAGGACCTAGCGAGCGGATCACTTCCTCGGTGAGGTCCGACTGGTCCGAGTCCCAGACGAAGCCGATGGTGACGATCTCTGGGGAGTTCATGAGGACCCGTCGGATCTTGATTCTCTGGCCACAGTTGCTCTGGAGAGGCAAGAGATGCGGGCAGGGTGGAGTATTAGCCGTCACGCAGCGGAACGGCAGCGTGACCAGCCTGATAATAACCACAATGTAACACCTCGTGGCTGTCCCCCAACGCTGTCCAGCAGGTGGCACTCATTTAGACAGTGGCGTTGCCCAATAACCAAATAGGGCAAACTGTGCTTCTACTTGCACATGCTAATTTACCGCTTATCTCTCATCAGAGTAATGGCCTTTATTTTTTAAATCTGTGTGCTTCCACCAAGCATGCCCTTCCTTACCGGACAGTTCCGATGGTCTCCAATGGTGCTCGCCGCTCGCAGCAGCTCCCCGAATGACTCATCCCTCTGCTGGTGCATCTGTTCACTGAAGGGGGGGTGGTGGTGGAACAAGATTTAGTGGGACACACTGTCTAGCAGGTAATAAAATGGCCACAGAAATGCAGGACTGAAGCGGCAGAACAAATGAAGACAAATGGTCCACAGGCAGCATGGGAACAGGACAGGGGACTTTAGGGGTCGGTGGAAGCTTACCAGAGGGCGGTGGTGGAGACGTAATGCACCAGCTCTGTAAAAGGCAGAGGGTCTGAGGACGCCCCACAGCTACGGCACACAGACTGCAGAGGGGAGAGACATGAGCATTATATTACATATTTCAATAATAACAGTAATACATGTAAATCTCTTTTAAGTCCCCGCTCCGTGAGCATGTATGGTAATAGAATGCTTTTGCTGAGAGATTTCTATCTCGACTGAGTATTTTCCTGGTAAAATAACGTTTACAAATAAAAAATATATAAACAATCTCTTGAAGAGTCGCCACTTAGCCAGCGCCAAACTATAATTATCACGCTGGCGTGTCACTTTGGAGGGGAAGGAATTGGAGGTCGTCTCCATAATGGAGCCTCTCTGAGCTTGTTGTGTACATACTGTAAACAACAGTCCAGTGACTTCCCCTGCCATGAGTCATCGCTCTGCTAATGGTACAGTAACAGTATGTCTAATGACTGCTGCATGAGCAGGCCATTACCTATATTATATTACATATTCTCTTAAATCCAGTGGAAAAAATATCCAATTAAAATGCAAACTCAACAATTACCTTATAGCGATCCTAAAGTCAGAGAGAAAGATAGAGAAGATATACAGTAGATGCAAGCCTATAAGGTCTAAGGGGAGTAGAGAGGAATGCAAACTGCGCAGGAGGGGCATGCACTCACTGCACATTCACTTCAAACAACATTTTATGTGATTCAATTCCAGACACAAGCAGTGAAATTCCCCTTCAACGAGTTAGGCGTGAAGTAGTTGCTTTCACAAAAGTCCACACACTGCAGCACTAAAGGATTCCAATGCGTTTTCCCCATTAAAGTGCATGCTAATGTATGTGGAGACAGAAGAACTGACCTGGTCCCTTTGGAACAGTGACCGCAATGGCCATCTAGCCTACATGGATGGGTGGTGGTACAGTATGCACGTGTACGTCTATGAATCATATTGGATAGCATCATCCCGCACTAATGCTGATGTGAAGAATCTGGCAAGAAACACCCACCCTAATCTTGTGGGGAAACCCGATCTGAAAACATGATGGATTATATCCCTGCCGTCGCAGACAATGATTCATGTGCCTATCTGTTACGTACGTGTATGTGTGTGTGTGTGGCTGAATCTACACATTAATGCGGTTTGTTCTGGTTTAACTTGTGTGCACATTGTGTAGGGCGAGCAAACATTGTTTACAAAGCTAACATGATTTATTATAATCAACAGCATTGCTGCAGTGGAACAACCATTTATCAAGCTAGGTTAATGTAACAATTAGGACTGTGTACTGCACTGCATCGCTGGTCGCATAGTCACCTGCTCATAAAGCTGCATAGCAAACTTCTGGTGCGTGATGCAGGACTTTGACGTGCAGGCGTCCGTCGCTTCAGACACAATGTGCAAGTGTATCCTCTCCAGAATGTTCTCCTGTGGACGGGCACAGGGCACGTCAGCGATAACAAAGGCATGTCGGACATCCTGCTTTCCTGTAGTCAGGTGGTGGGGATCACCTGCCTGATAAAATCTACAGTAACGCCGAGATTCACAACTCCACGTTTGATAAAGTTAATTTGAAAAATATACACAACAAGCTCATGCTTAACCTTTTGAATGCGTAAAGTTTTAGGAGAATATATATAAAAATATATTTAGAAAAGGGTAAACACACAACAGTGAGAAAAATACTATTACACTTAAATATCTAATGCAGTGCTATAACCTAACACATGTAATATGCATTCAGTCCTGTTGCTATGGTTTCTGTGTGAATTGATTGCTACTTGTAGAAGTATAAGCCACTTTGTATCACAATGACAAATTCACATAAATTATATATCTTTGGGTTTAACCATTACATACCCATATCCCCCCCCCCCCTCCCCCACGTGCATGGTGAAGTTTAACTTTCACTACAAAGTAGTAAAAATGTACTTAACATGTTTCTTTAAAGTGACTGGGTGTTGTGTGTAAACCAAAAAAAATTGTTTTCATAACTCGATTACAATAGTTAGCTTATAATGCTTACTATTACTGGGTGGGCCTTGTTTCATCAACAACTCTAATTTCAGAGAGACTTCATTATCCCTTACTGTTTATCCACTGCTCCGTAATCAGTCATCCTTTGTGTTTTAAAGCTTCTTTACAAAGCCTAGACTCACTTGCCAATTACATTAAGCAACCTCAATATCCAAGCAGGCTCGTAAACAAAAATCAAGGACGGCAGGCAGGGAAGCCGGAATTAAAAACTGTGTAGTAATATTACAATTGCATTTCTTCCCTTCATCCTTTGTTCAAATGTTTTTAACTGTAAAGCACGTTGAGTTGCACATTGTGTATGAA
>JAODUH010028197.1:9634-23366 GCA_027564835.1 Typhlichthys subterraneus
TCTCTACCACTCCATGTACAGCTATCTATAAGCTAACACGGTTCTCTACCACTCCATGTACAGCTATCTATAAGCTAACACTGTTCTCTATCACCCCTTCTACATCTGCCCATAAGCTAACACTGTTCTCTACCACTCCTTCTACAACAAAGCTAACACTGTTCTCTACCACGTGTACAGCTGCCCACTTTAAACTCCTTTGTCTCATTAATCAACATTGAACTGTGGACATTGGGGGGGAGGCTATGACATAATCAAGTGTGCCTTTAATACACATTCAGCATTTGAGGAACCTCTATCTTCACAAACGATTATTGGTTGGGTTCAAAGAGCCTGTCCAGTGTCCACACAATATGCACATTATGGACACTGTCACATCCACAGGAATGTCTTGTCTGACCTCCCATTAGCACCTCCCATGTCTTGTATGACCTCCCTTAGATCAAACACACGCAATATATAAATCTATAAGGGACATCAAAGTGTTCCTGTCATTCCATCGAGTTACTCTCCTGCAACAGCTATTCAACAAAGGGCTTCCTTATAGATTACGGTGAACGATGAAAATGGTGATAAAAGGTTTAGAGTGAACTTTATCTTTATCTTAAACTACTTAGTAAACAAACCCAGTGACTCTCATGACAGTTACTTAAAGCATTAGTTAGTTAAAGCATTGGTTTCATTGGCATGAAACCAATGCTTTAACTATTGCACTGTTTCATCAAGGGAAACTTTGTTCAGGTGCACAGCTCCATTTGAAGCTTGGTACAGAGCTACAGTGGAATGCACACACACACACACACACACACGCACACACACACACACACACACACATACCAACACAACCTCCCTCTAATGTCACTTCTGATAATAATTAATTAATGAATTCAACCTTACATATTGTATCAACACTTACTAGTACTAGAGTACCGTATATTACAGGTTTACAAAAATGTGTCCATTATTAAGCAAGGGGTCATGATGAAAGGGGTGTGATGATAGAGCACAAGAATGGCTGGCTACCAGCCATGACCATTAGCCCAGAGTGACTGAGAATGAAACACTGGCACTGAAACTGTCAGTGTCGGTGACATTGAGCAGCAGTGTGTCAACTAAGGGAGAGAACGGGCGGGGGGTTTAAGGTAAGGTAAAAACAGGCAGAGGCTGGGTGTTCATGGTAAAGAATCCTACTTCCGCCATTAACTTAACATGAAAGTGGGACAGGTGTGATGTATCAGGCTACATGTGGCTTTTTGCAAAGCCATGTAACATATAGGCGTGTCTGCATGTGTATGTCTCAGATGGTAGGAAGCTAGTCAGATGAAATACACTTCTTATTAATGTGATTTACTGGCTGCTGCATGGCCTTTCACAGTCTGTCAGGAAAAGGGAATACATCTATTTAAATCTGTACTAATGATGCATGCTGCAGGGACCAGTATATGTTGTTTCCCTGTTTGCTGACAGCCTTGTGCTCTTTTTGTGGCACACACCATGGGAAACAAAAGGGATTTCAGAGGTCTGCCATCATCCTGCTGTGACAAATGGAGGCAAACTCAAGTTGAGTCAATTACAGTTACAACAAAAGAGAGCACTAAAACACTACAGGTAACTGTGTTTGTGCTTGATGTACAATACCACTGCGTTGATGACATCAGCACAAAGGCCACTGACGCATACCTTTGAGCATGCGTCACTAACATTAGATTAGTACATACTGTAATGAGAATGTTGCACGATCCATCTGTCAGTACAGTATGCAACGTGTATTTGTGTATTTTGCATAACAATGCAGCCATTAAAGTCACAGTTGTTTTGTTGACCCAAGCTCTCGGAGATCTCGTCAGTGATTCCACCCCGTTCTCAGCCGCTTTGTCCTTATTGGAGATCTGCTATCTTCATCTCCTCCCACACTGCAGTTCTTGTATTAGCCTCAGAATGAGAATAATTAATGGCACCGAGCAGTGTTATCTTGGCAACACAATGCTACCTTAGTTGTAGAGACACACACACACACACACATATAGGACACCTTATGATTGATTACAACCCTTGGGCCATCTCTCTCTCTGCTTCCTGTGAGGGGGGTTGCATTTTGTGATGTGATTACGGGAGTGAGGTCATAAGTCACCATGGACTCTTCAAACAGGTAGAGGTTAGACAAGGGGTTAGAGCCAGTTTCCCAGGTGGTCTGTCTTAAGAGGAAAGGTTTCTCTCTGATGGGATAGAGTTGTGGGGTTTACTGTAAGCCATACCAAAGAGAATAAACATGGGGTTAAATACTGCAGACTAACTTTATCCACTAAACAGTTCCAAATGAGAATATGTAACCTGGTCCCCTTATTTTAATTGGAAGACATTGTGAAACACTAACTAACCTAACCATGTTAATCATAACAAATGTAAACATATTAGGATTATGTTACACAGTGAAAGCTCATGTATCAGAACCATGACCTAGAGATAATCCATGTTACGTCCCCATTTAAATAAACACACATGGAAACTATCCCTATCTTGCTTTACATGCTGTTTGGCCTCTAGTTTCTCTCGGCAGTCGGCCTGCCCATCTCTTACTAAAACCTCTGACCTTGTGTGACCTTGCTAGCCTGCTAATTGAGTTTCTTCCGCTGTTGGCCATATGGTATTGGTTTAAATTTCAGTATTTCTGCAGTAATGTAATGAGCTATCCAATGAAGAAGAAAAAAAAAAACAATAAAAAGAAAAGATTTACAATCTTTCCTTCATTCTAATGAATGACCCAGAGGTGAAAATATAAAAAACTTTACTAATGACTATTACTGCAGATGAACTGCAGATACAGGGCTTCGTTTTCCAGATGTATTAACTACAACTTTCCTGATCTCCTCCTCTTCTACCCATTCCTTTTACAGTATTCTCTCTTTTTTTTAAGGTTAGGATTAATAGCCGATGACCTAGGTTATGGATGTCTCGCCACACTCCAAATGGGTGTTATTCTGACCACAAGGGGCAGCGCAGAGCTCACTGTGCACAGGTCCTTTAAACCTGCATAAGAAAGGTTTGAGAAACATTGTTTATATTTGAACTCAAAACAAACTTCCTTCAATGCCCATGTGCTTCCTCAGAAACTCCACCTCCATATTGGACACACATTGTTCAGTCCGGGATGGTGTTGTGTGGTGCGGTCTGCACCGTTTTGTTTGTGCACCCATGTACAGAGGCTGTGTAGTAACACAGGATTACATTTCAGCACACACACAACATGTACAGCTAGCGGACCGTGGGGAAACAATAGCAGCATTTGACATAAAGTGTATTGGATGAGGAGCACTAACCCCGCATTAGGCAGGTGCCCATTGCGTCAAAGTCTATAGCATTTTTCCAATTCGTGTTCCTCGTGTTGCATTTTCACACAAATGTTATACATTTGCCAAAAGAGCAAAAAACTGAGGGATTTCATGGCGACTAGAAGCAAACTATGACATTTTGCTGAGGTTACAGTACATAGTATATTGTGCATTAGGCTTCACACTGAAACAGCTCAAAACAAAGTAAAAATTTTCTTTTTCATTTGTCAATTGTCAATATTTTGGACCTGTATCCTCTCAGTAGAGAGCTGTGTTTGTGTTGCTGCAATAGGCCTTCAGTATGGTATGTTGCATGACACAATTATGTGCTACCAGCCTGTGACAGAGTTATGTGGTTACAGCTACAGGGTTTAATGGGTGAAAATTGCACTCGGCATTGATATTTCCCATATGAACATTGCATGCTAAATTTATCCCACACATATAGTATGCAGAGAAAACACTAATTCGCACATGCAAGGGCAAGGGCCAGAGGTTTCCCTTGCTTCACAAATCATGAACAACATCAACACGCGTGCAGGTTTAATAAGCAACCACCGGGTTAAACTTCGCCACGGCATGCTGACTTCCCTCATCGGCGCTGGTCCCTCCCTAACAGAGAGCCATTGTGCCAACGGCTCCTTGTTTCCATTCTGCTGAGGGCTTATGCTGGGTGTTAGGAGCCAGAGCTCTGCATCCAGCAGCATTACACAGCTCTCATTATGGCCTAATGGAAACAAGGCTTTTTTTTTACGGTCTAATTGCCTTGTCGGTGTCCAGTCACACACAGGCACTATGAGGGCCCTGTTGCAAAAGCACGTGCACTAGATGCGGACAAACACACACACACAAACGCACACACACACGCCTGCACACACCGAAAGTCTGTCTGGGCAGAACCACAGACATACTCGTATAATTACTCATATTCCCACCAGGAAGGCCGCACTTCCACCCAGCACCTTGTTAAGTGGGTTCAACTGGGGGCAGCCACAGGAACCCCAACAGAACAACTTAAGTTATTGGAACTACTGACTGCTTGGAATGGTCACCAATTAGTTCAAATTGGTTAAAGCTCATGGTTTATAGGGGAAATAAGTGAGTCATAGAATAATTTAAGCAAAGATTGCAACCACATACAGTACCAAGTCGTTTTCATTTCTCAATAATCTGACTCTGTGGGTAATTGGGTGAATAACTGCTATTAATTGTTTTCAATTGTGTAAAATACAGTAATATATTGATTTATAGCCTCCAGTGTGAAGGGTCAGCAGACAGTGTGGAACGTAGTGGAGAACCAACCCTGAATCAAATAACTGAAGTCATGTGGATTACATTATTTTCAACAATTGTATACTAAATGCATTACACTGTTATAAAGAATAGATGTCATAATTTAACTGGACTGATTAAAAGATCATCAAAACTATTTGTAAAGGGCAGCTGATTGGACAAAACGCCTGGTCATTTTCTCTGTTGGCAAGCCAAAACCACGCCGCACACCTAAACCACGCCCGTACCGTATAGCTATCAATTTGATCTGATTGGTACGTTCAGTTGCTACTCGGACACATTCACAATGATTTCTAAGCTTTCCAGACTGATTCTTGAGGCAAATTTAAACTGAAGCTCGCAAGATCTTGGTCTTGCAAAGCTTGGATCATGCTATAATGTTAATAACGTACAAGGAACTCAGGGAGCAAAACCAAAATTGTTATTACAACAAGTAGGCACAATGTCTTAGATTGCGTTGTTTCTGTTTTCAGACAGAAATGGGAAGGCAGACATCTTCAGTAGGCCTACACCAAAGCTGGTTGGTGATTGTGATGACCTCTGACCTAAGACTTTACTTTGGCAAGGGGAAAATCATCTTCCTCTATTTATTCCTATTTTTGTATCTCTTTTCCCCTTGCTATTCTTTTTTTATACTTGATTTCCATCTGAATCGCTCTGACTCCCTGACAGGTCTTCACGCTTGAACGACCACAATTACAAGCTGTGGCCAACACAGGATGCAGCAATGAATTTAACTGATTCATTTCAGGAATGTAGAGAGCTGACATGGTGAAATGCATACTCCCTTTGCAAATACCCAACACCCCGCCTACTTATTATAAAGAGCTCCACTAAAATATGCTATAATATACATCTATCTTATACTGTACTTTACTGTGTGTGCTCCGTAAAATTACTATTTAAAAACAATGATACTAGATTGCTATGTGGTTACATTATTCTGTAAGCTATATAGAGAAATTCCTGTGGTGA
Organism: Typhlichthys subterraneus; assembly: GCA_027564835.1. NCBI lineage: Eukaryota > Metazoa > Chordata > Actinopteri > Percopsiformes > Amblyopsidae > Typhlichthys > Typhlichthys subterraneus. The sequence goes on from JAODUH010028197.1 coordinate 15,232, forward strand.
GATATATGATTATTGTGTCTGTAGCGCTGCAGCCCCACATGACCCCATCTTTGAAGGTGACCGTTTTAATATACCCAAATGTGGGACCACCTCAGGGGAGTAACCCCCCTCTGTCAGTGAATTGTGATGGTTGATAAGGCGTGAGAAATGTGCAGTGTGTTCAACCTGGTTGGGCCACAGGCATTGCTCAACCTTCAGCCACATTGACCTCATGGGGTTTACTCTAGATATCCAATGGACTGAATAGTTCTTAAATATGTGCCGTAAAATAGGTTAAATACATGCTAGAATGACTGAGACACTTTATTAATAAATATACATGATATACTGCATATACTGTATCCATCTTTATCCTGTACCTGCATTACAGTAATTGATTGCTTGGCACACAGGACGTAGAATTAATGTCTCCTGTCTCCAATTCCTCTGATACTGTCTGATGACTTGACACGACCCCTTAATGACCACTGCGTCAAGCCACAGGGTCACAACCTATGGCTTAATGGCTTTGCAGGGAGGGAATCACCGAGGGTTAGAATGATGTGGTCAAGCGCTCTGCTGTAATTATCTGTTTTCGGATCTGTCGGATAAATGCTGTTTTCGGTTTATATTACTGTAGCTTGTTGTTCTTCATCGTGTCCGAGCAAGAGCAATCCTATACAAGGTGCCTGTGTTACGACAGTTGCTGCATAAATCTGATTAATGGCGTGCTGCAAACAGTTTGATCATGGGAGGAGAGGTCTGCTTGATATCATGACAGAACACAGCTGTGCTCCATCTCAATCACACACTCGTACACAAGGGACTGGGAGGATGTTGTTTATTGTGTTTTGTTCAAAGACTCCCAGACCATCTGAGGCCTCCACCCCAATAGGTGTAATTTACAATCTACCCTTCAATCATCGTCAGTGTCTTCTCCTCCTCCTAAGGAGCGCTATTGGCTAATCAGTTCAGCTCTGCAGACGTTTATATCACTAGATAGGAATGTGAGGGCCTATCAAGATCTAAGTTAGCTCTGCTATTTAGTATGAATGCACAGCCAGAGCCTTCAGTCTGACGGTCTTCATTTGGAGTGGCCTTTGGGGAAAGACCCAATTTTGGCAAGTCTTAAAAATAACTACATTACAACTATTACCTGAATTCATGAAACCAAAAGTTTATTTCAAATTTGAAAAATGAGTGTACTCTTCATATTGCAGCCTATAACAAAAATTATGAAAACTTACAAAGGTTGAATCATGACTGCCTGAAAGAAATAAATGTTTAAGACTTTCAAAGTCGTTCAGGTGAACATAATTGTGGGAAGCAAATGTTACTGGTGCATGTCTCCTAACTGTCAGGCTTATAGGCTCATACATATCCACCAATCAGTGTACAGCCTTAAATAGTTTGATTCTACTCTGCTCTTGTTGACAGTTTTTATGTAACAATGTCAGAAAGCTAGTGAGCCCTGTATTATGCTGTAATAATCCAACACGTTGCTTGCTGTAGCAACATGCAACATGAATCAACATCAACATCCTGTTGTTCCGCATATTACAAAAATAAATAGTATACAGCAGCTTTAACATTTTTTACTTTACTTTATGTAAATTAGGCTTTTGTATGAACAAGAATGGGTGTTTGCCTGCTGTTAAGGAATGGTCTCATCACGCCCTGTGCAGCCAGCTGCCCAGAATGTCTGTTAAGTACGTTTGTGCTGCAGATTTTCCCCTGAATAACAACTATCCTTGTGGGTCATGGCACAGTAACTCATCAATTTCCTAGGACAGGCCCTCCCTATCTGTGATCATCCCTCCCTTTTCCTCTGTCTTTCTCATTCCTTTCTTTAATCTGCTTGGAAGAGATTGTATTTAAAGCGATAACCATACAGTATTTATATTGGCGATAAATTGCTGTCATATGGTTTACCTTTAATTTTTTTTCCTTCAATCATAGAGGGATTTATAGGCCATTAAAGGAATAGTGCATATCATCTGCAGTAATATAATTGTGCAATATAATTTAAACCATACCTTTCAGTGTATGATGTAAACATGTAACTGAGTAGAATAAAAACACCCTAAAGGCGTATGTTCAATGACATGATACACACGACACAGTGAGTCCCAATGCATTTGCTTTGTCCACGTTTTAATGAATCCGCCACACGCTAACAAACACAAACTCCTTGTGTGCCCTGAGGATGATTACTGTGAGGATGTCCACATTCTGCACATATCAAACTAAGCAAACTGAACGTGCCTTTCTCTGCTTTCCAACCACTTCCAAGGCATTCAGTGCACCATTTTGAACCCAGTATATCCATTCGTCTTCATTTCACTTTCTCTCTCTCTCACTGAGCCACAGCTGCAGGCCAGCAGCGAGAAGTGACCATGCGTCCCACCTGTTTCTACTTTAAGGTCAGTGCAGGCCTAGGACCAGCCGCTCAGTGAACCACAAAGATGTGTGTTCCTGTTGAAGGCAAATAAATACAGCCCACGCTCTGACGCTTGCCGTCCAATAACAAATGCGCAACATCAATAAACAGGATTTACCTAGACACAACTGTCGGCCCCGGCTCTTTTATTATGTGTGTAATAGTGGCTTTTGAAACAGTGTGGCTCGACGTAGCCTAAAGTGTGTATGTTTTAGTGTGTGGTGTTTGTGTTTGTGACGCATTTGTAATTGTCTGTGGGGTTAGGTTATTGTTAAGACTGCAGGACTGTGTGGATAGACGACGTGATTGAATTCCTTATATTTAGCAGGACACGCAGTCTGGTGGTTTGGTGAGTGTATGAGCGAAGGGGCAGAGAAGGCTGGGTGCGGTGCCCGTCTGCACACTGTAGCAACTAACTTTCTGTCTCTAGAATGAATGACTCCTCTTGAACCATACATGGTTACATATGAATCATGAAGGCGTAGTATATTTTAAGGCTGAAATGATATTGGATATATTCTACTTTTTTTTATTTTACAGCAACTTTTAACTATTTATTTAGCCGATTATTCATTGTTTCTGTGGTCACTATCTACATTAGACTACCATTCATTGCTGGACTTCTGTCTGTGTATGTGACAAATACATCATTAATCTTATTTAAAGCACTACACATAGACAACAGGTGAAGCATTTGTGAATGAGATTTGCATTATGTGTTATCTGTTTAGTGTATGAAGCAGTGTGTCGTGCTAGCGATATAAGGTTGCAGAGTGAGTGGCCTTGACTTGACTGGGGTTAAAGTGCACCATTGGTCCCATGGGCCCTAAACATGCAGGGGTAACAACATAAGTTACAAGGTTATACTCACACTGTGATAAAGCAGTTATACTATATACACTGGGAAGACACTATGTAACCCATCCATGCACTGCCATAACTTGGAAGTAATGCGACAGCTGTTTGAATGTCAACCACAGTTTCACTGTGACCCTGTCACCACTTTCACAATCCATTAAAGAGTTTTATGCTACCTGTCCTGTACAGAGGCCTGCAGAAACCACTGTAAACATGCCAAGTTGTGTGTGCCTTGAAGTGGTTTGTGGGTGTACTGTAGGTGTATCTCTCTGTGTGTGTGTGTGTGTGTGTGTGTGTGTGTGTGTACATATACACTATAGCTTTGACACAGCTGTATGCCTTTTTATGGATATCTGATTAAAATCAATGATCCCAACTAGGGATGTGCAGATAGCCCACTATTTGTATTTGTTATTTGTTTTGTCACCAAATTCTTTGTATTTTATTTGTATAAAAGTGAAAATTAGAGTAACGAACCTGGACAATGGGGAAGGGTGGTTTGGAGGGGGTGTTGGGGCGCGTCATGCCAATGCCAAATGTGTACACCCGCATTTGAGAGCGCTTGCTACTCACCTACAGCTGTATCGCACCAGATATTCGAGTAATGTGTAGTAGCAATGTTCGTGCATTTCCGTTATTTTTTGGCCGCGCTCAGCACGGCCCTATTCAATTCACTTGTATGTGACTTCTACTTGGTGGTAGTAGCAAATATTCAAACAAGAATTTTCATTACTGTATGCCAGCCATTTCAAACTAGGTTTTATCTTTTCTTCCCGAATACAAATAATTTTTACAATATTTGTTGGAAATAAATATTCGGAAAAACACACTATTTGTGCTTATCCAAAAAACATATTTGTATTTGTCTCCATTCCTAATCCCTACTATACAGTACCAAGAGTTGCCAAGTTTACCTCCTGTAGTGTAAACAGTATACTAACCAAGTGTTTTACCTATTTTCTGCCTGAATGTCTGAATGTGGGTGGTTTGCTGAAAGGAAAGGCAATGATCCAACTTCCTAAAACTTCTTTAAATGTCTAGTTGAGAACTAATTGATGATTCTTATCCCTAATAGTTGATAAGAAACAATTGCCAATAATTAGCTCTGCTCTGTTTCTTGGTGGCTCATGCAATCAAGGCATAGTGAGATTAGTTAATCAGTCTATTGGACTAATGTTGGGTGGCTGTGTGTGTGTGTGTGTGTGTGTGTTGAGTTTCCCTAATAGCTCCCAAGGTGACCAAGGTTGGCTGTGTGCCTCCTCTCTCTGTAGATCATCTCTGTGATAACCCACAAAAATTACTTGCAGATTGCATTGCATTCTAATGTTCCCTAATACACACTAATGTGTGTGTTTGTGTCCAAGTCTCCAACAAGAACGCCACAAGGATGTTGTAAGTACCAAGAAAAAGCTTGGTAGCTATCGTTCCCTCTTTAAACAAACGGGTGCTGCTAACCTACTAATGGAACGTTAACGCTTAAGTTTACAGCCATTCTACATTCAGACACCTCATTTCACAAAAATATTCCATCTTATTGAAGACAATACATTTACTCTGCCAACAACCTGGTGCTTTAGATCCAAAGAAAGGCACAGCAGAGGCTGTGAAGTAATCCATATATCACTACCATTTACACCAACACATAATATGCTGGTCAAGTGCCTCTAATTCATAAAGAGTTAATCCTATAGAGATAGCAGATCTGGCTTTGATGTGGAGAGATGCCAGTTTCTTTCTCAGCTGCATAACATATTACTGTATCTCCCCTCTTCCCCCAAATGTTCTGTTTACATTTTGTCTTTCAAACTTAACAACGGCGGCGGATGGAATGCACCTTCCAAAAAGCGCATAAATCTAAAAAACAGGAATATAATTTTTCTACTTTGTCTCACCTCATTCAAAGTGAGGTGGGCCAAACTGATCCTCTCACATTAAACAAAAGTACAATTGACCATGGATTAGGCTTTTACATTCCTTATTGCTTGTTATCAAATCTTCCATTGCCAAATCTACTCTTTTCTTTCACATGTAATAGATCAGCAGATATACCAAACAAACTGGCACTGTGCATAGTATTCACTTACATTCAGGTCATGGTGGTATTCTTCACGTGCCCACACGCAGGTGGACACTTGCAGAAGAGAGAATGTGCGCAAACACACTACACATGCTTTATTTGCATTCACCAATGACATTTATTAACTAGGAATTCATAATAGTCAAAGACTGATGAAAAAACACAATGCACGCATGCAAATGCGCGCGCACACACACACACACACACACACACACGCACACACACACACTGACCAATAACAGCACTGACGACATATTGTACATGTGTAAAATTAATATCTCACCCCTGCCCATACTCCAGAGATATGCCCCTGATCAGAGTGTGTGTGTTTAAACTACAGTGCATACTGTATTTGTGTGTGTGTGTGTGTGTGTGTGTGTGTGTGTATGTGTGCATGTGTGCATGAGAGAGAGAGACCTGGCGTCCTGAGGAAGGGCCCACCTTGACATTAAACCTCAACAGGGAGGGACGACACCGTTCCTGTTAGCCAACACAGTCACGTTCCTGCCACATTTGACACCTCCACACCCCCACACCCTGAGCAACAATAGCTTTAGTTTCCCCAAAACACTGCTGGCTCACCTCATCCCCTGTGCAAGAGACACCCGGGCGCTGTGCTGTCAACATGTCACTACATTGTGTTGCGTTAATTATCAAGCCTAGTTTTACCCCTCATTGGTCACAACCACGCCCCCGAATAGTACACATTTGAATCCACCTGCTGCCTGAGAGCGGTAACGCATGTGTGAGCGGGCCAGAGAGGCCCGTGTTCCAAGTGTTTGCTTCCAAGCAAGTGGCCGGGGCACTGGGAACACGTCCATGTGTCTGGAGGACAGACAGCCAATACATCCCCACCCTGCAGTGTCTCCAAACACAGCTGCTCTGCTCTGCTCACACACCGCTAACTGAGGAAAGACCCTGAGGCGGAAAACTCCCTGTTTCTAATGAGCTGGACACACATGCCGACAACGTATAAAACTATAGATAAAAATATATATATATATAACGTTGCATTATTTATCATGCTCTCCAAACTAACTTACAGTAGGAGTACAAACATGTTGGAATGGGTCAGGGATTAGATGCTGATGGATTTCAAGTTGGACAATACCACCTCTTAGACATGATGGAGACATGGCATATGTATTGTGTTTTTTAAGAAAATAGACTAAGTAGGCCAACACCCTTGTTTTTTGTACATTCTCATAAAGTTCTGAAAACCTTAAGTTGATATCCAATATACCCTTATTGTTAGCAATTTCCATCCAGCAGTCCACTGATGCTGCCTTGCATGAATATTTAGGCTATTACACTTTAATTCAAGGCCTCCCTATATTTGACCACAGAGGGACCTGGCAGCTGTACAGATGCTGTGGACTCACCCTTGTAACCCCTCCCCTTCGGCGGCAGCATAATTGGGCGTTTGCCGTGCATCTCTCTAGGGGCGAGTTGCCACAGACGCCCAGTCATCCATAAGCACGCACAAGAGAGCAACAGGAGTTCAACAGCGTTGGTGTACGGTGCAACAGAAAAAGAGCTAGGTAGGGAAAACATTGAATCGATCTATTTTCTTCTCAAAAAATGAGTTAGATGACGGTTGATTGTGCGTCAGACAATTAAGAAAAGTGATACGGTTAAAGCAAAATACGTTTTTGCCGTTGTTGTAGTTTAGAGAAGACACTTGAGTGCACAGGTAAGATGCTATTTGCAACACCAAGATCATTTTCGTTCACTTGCATCTTAGCATTATAAACTGTACTGAAGTAGCCTGTAGTTTAGGGCTAGGCTATCTGAGTTTTTTTTTTTCCATCGCACTTTTTCGCCTAGCGGTTTTTTTCATAGGCTATTAGTCTACTATTTGTATTAACTAACTAAATTCACAAGCAGCTATTTGTGCTTGTGAATTTATTTAAATTAGTCAGTTGCATATTAATAGATTAATATATTCAGTTTAGCTAAAGCTAATTGGTTAGAATAAAGCCACATTGTAATGTTCATATATTAGGCTACTCTACACCGCATATTCATTCTCTGTATTAAAATGACACGTGCTATGTCACATTGACATGTTTATATCCTTTACTGATACTGACTGAGACACTAAACAGTTTACATTGTATTGAATTAGTTTCTAATGGATACAGTCTGCTTCTGTGTATGTTTTTAATAATGACTATTCTGCCAATCTGTCTAGTTAATATCTTTTCAACTCTAAAGTAGGCTGTGTAGCATGCGTGTGTTTGCACATTCATATAAATTGAGTTTCACTTTGGTTTGCCAAACAGATGTTTTGGCTCCAGGCTCTTGTAACTGCTGACACGAAAAGACACGTATAAGGTTAAGGCAGAAAGTGTATTACTTTCCTAAATGGATGAGCAGTTTAAACTTCAGGCACGTTTTGTTTAGAAAGCCCACATGTCATGCCAACACTGCCAAGAGTTCTTTAAACAGAGGTTTAGCGGGCAGCAAAAAAGGGTTGTAATTCTTATTTATAGCCACAAATAACTGTCAAATTAAAACTTCTAGACATATTTGTCTTTAACATTAAGTGTAATATTATGAATCTAAAACATTGTCACTGTGTAAAAAGTATTTAGCTACCAAGCTTATTCTTTGCTGTATATCTAATATAGAGAGGATCCACTGCTGCTGAAGGTTGATCTAAATCTCCCTCGATTTGGTGTAGCAGGGGTAATGTGTGTGTGAGAGAGAGAGAGAGAGAGAGAGAGAGAGAGAGAGAGAGAGAGAGAGGGAGAGAGAGAGAGAGAGAGAGAGAGAGAG
>JAODUH010028218.1:0-23363 GCA_027564835.1 Typhlichthys subterraneus
ACCTCTGCCTGTTATTGTCTACGAGCCAGCCTATTCCTGTACTTTGGTACAATAAACTGTAAACCAGCAATTGGAACGTCACCCCCGTCTGGTATCGTTACAGATGCGTGCCTAACAATACACAAAGGTTGCCCCAGTTTGCTACTGCAAATTGACTTGCTTTGTTTGAAAACAGTTTGCAAGCTGTGTGGGTGAGGTTGTCGGGGAGCGAGCTGTGGATGAGCAGATGCTCTCTTGGGTGCTGGGTTGTAGGTGAGGGATTGGTCACATTCTTGTGTTTTCTGGTGCAGGAGGGTTTGCTTACCAAAACACTTGTTTCTTCAACTGCTATGAAATGAAATAAGTAGCCTAAATGTATATAATAGAGTATTGAAACCGACCGTTCCAGGGCTTACTCAGGTAAACTTGCAGTGGTGGCGGAGTCATGCTAATTTATATCAAGACAAACAAAGAGTGGCAGCTGGACTTTTTTTCAAACACCCGCAACCTACACATCAAATTGAAGCTTCAAACAACTCAAACCTCAATATAAAAGAAACAAAAAAACAATTATTCTTTTATTTTTGTCAATATTCATCTCTAGGGTAGAAAATGCAGTAATGGAAAGGGTTTCATGGCATTTTGACTTAGTGTTCACTATCAGCATTTACTTATTTGTTATAAGAGATGAAAAGTGATTATTATTCATTATTATTACAATGATTATGTGGAAATATATTTCATAATTCAAACATTGCATTGTCAATAAATACTTCAGTGGAGTGATCATTTGTTACATTCAATTAACCTTTTTACTGTTTGACTCGTTTCCTCGAAAACCACTTGCTGTGTTTAATGAGCTCAATGACATACTGTATAATAAAAGTGTAGCTGCAAATTTGGAACATTTAAAATTGGAGAATGTTGACACAACCATTGTGGACATATCCATCAGAGCAGTTGAACATGATACGTGTGCTACAACACCGACAGAGTAGCCTAAAATCATCTTGTTCATCTGTTCAGCAGTAAGGTAAAGCAGTAAAACACAAATATAACTATGTTGTTGCTGGCCATGTGACTGTTGCTCAAAACACTGCCCAACTCCTGCTGCCATTCACATTCATTAAACAAAGTAATCATTCATCTTAGTTTAAAAAACAAAGGTGTCTGATATACAGTATATTTACTTCAGGTATAAAACACATCCACTTCCGGTATTATCCAAATACAGATAATGTCAGACATAATATTGTGGTTATACAGAGACAGATACAGATATAGATAATTCTATATATGTACACCCCTACTACTACTACTAATAATAATATTAATACATTTTATTTGAAGACGCCTGTCAAGACACTCAAGGACATCTTACATTACAAATAAAACAAAGACAGGAGCATACATATTAGAAATAAGATACAAATAAAAAAAAAAGAAAAGTCAAGTAGACTGAGCAGAGATTTCATGTAAAAATGTGTTTGTTGTCAGTAATATTGGCAGGGGAATATACAGTAGTTACAGTATATAAAACAATCAAATTTTAAGAACCAAAAGTAAGGCATTCAAAACCAGTGTAGGGGAGTAGATACATATAAGCTGATCTGGCTTTCAGCCTTTTTAACCACGCCCCCTCGGCCAGGGGCAGGAAGATGTAAACAAGGCTAGGTGAGTTTGTGGTTATAAACTTGTGAAAGAGTCAGAGAGGGAGGGGACATCAAACAGATATGCAAAAGTCACAAAGCACTGTGGACCGTCGGACGAGGGCCGCGGGGGGTGATGCGCCAAGGAGTGCTGGTGCTGGGATTGCATTTAAGTTTTAATTGTGTTCACTAAAATGCGGGGAATATTTTGAAAATGAAAATGCAATTTTGGGATTGCATTTTCATTTGAATTTAGTCCTCTATGGACTTCCATAGAATACGGTGAAGAATTCCAGGGTGGGAAAACAGAGCTGGGGGGGGTGATGCAGCACCCCGACTGGAGTTACAGCAGTTCAGCCACGGAGCATCTCAGTGGAGATGAAACGCGGTTAGGAAAGGAGAGGTGATGAAGGGTAGACGGTGGATGGCAGAGGGATATGACTGCTGGTTATCCTCCGGCATGGGTGAGAAGCATCGGAGCACTTGAAGGTGTGAGAGATTATATAATCTGGGGAATTTTAAAGTAGTTGGGAGTGCCAAATCAATTATAAATCAGGTAGAATATATCCCGCTAAATAATATAGCATCTCTGCTTTGATTTGAAGTTGCCAGTACATGTGACAGATGGTTTGGAGTCGATCTCACCCAGTGGTAGTAGGCTAGTAGTAGGCTAACCCTGGTAGCCAGGACGTTGTTTTTCGTATTTTAAATTTTTGAGGGAAAAAAATACCAACTGTAAATCTCTAAAAACAGCTAACTTAACATAATAAAACAAAATAAACATATTATGGATAATTCAGAGAATATATTAGACACATACACAGAAGGAGAATCCCACACAAGTTTACCTGTCTTATGCCTTCCAATATGCAGGGCAAATAAAAAGACAATACCCATATGTCAAATGTTGGTAAAACCAATACCCTGTGTCTTTTAATTATCGATTTTACATAAACCCAGTTATATCAAAGTCGACAATGCACAGCCAAAGTATGGGGCTGCATTGCTACAACACAAGGGTTGATTGTTCTGACATGTCCCACTTAGCGCACAAGTCAAAAGATGTGACACTAATGGAAGGATGAAAGCCAAACACTATAGTGATACTTAACTCCCCTTATCTTTAGAAACCTGCTTTTTGATGTCAAACAAATCCCTAAAAGATGGATGAGGGGGTGCAGGGAGAGTGTTCTATAATAAAGTGCAGTGTAATAGATGTGTCATAACTTGCATACATGTGGTTATTGTTTGATCTGAAATGCATAAAAACGCACCAACACACCAGTGGCCTATCGTCTGACAGCGAAGCTTTTATATTCTAACTTGTGCTTTTAACCAGTCTGTGTCTATACAACAGCCCATAACATCCCTTCCAAGGTCCTTTTGGGAAGAAGGCTGATACATGCCAGGCAAATGACAAGAGATATTGTACCAGAGAAATGTCTCACCCTTTCCTCCATGAACTCAAGGTCATGTAGGTAATTAGAAATTAGACAAGAGTGATTTACAGAATGACAATGGACTCTTGCTTGGTTGGTCCCACGGTCGGTCATAGTCCAGTAAACAATCAAACACATTTATTGTGTCATTATTGCACAGTACTTTTAGTCATTCCAAAAGCAAAGGCATTCAAAAAGGCAAATAAAGTCAATCACGTAAATGGCTGCTTTTAAACAACGCAATTATAAGTTTCCCAAAATATTTATCAAAAATAATGAAATGCTATGAAATGAAACAGCCTAGACTACTAATTTAAAATCCAGTTTATTTGACATGACATTATACGAAATGTGCCTTGCTGAAGTTAAACACAAAGTGCATGTTGATAAAACGGAAATCATGATCCCTTTGATGCCTGTGACAGATGAAAGCGAAAGACATATTTCCAGGGACCTGATATCTCTTTGTACATAATTATTTGTCACACAGGCTGCCTGTGTGTGTGTGTGTGTGTGTGTGTCATCTTATCACCCTCATCTTATGTGGACAGTTCTATCCCTGGCATTCTGAGCGCAGTGGGCTGGATATGTCTAACTGTCCGTGATAAACAGCACACATTAGATCAGTCTGTAGTCTGTAGCACCATATTAGAGAATCCATGTAGAAGCATGTGGGAAGTGCTCTAGCAGTACAGTAGTCAGAGATGCAACTGAATGAGACTGTGAGACAGAACAACTCAGACTAGTGGAACCAAACCCAATATTCACTTTGCGAATATGTTCTGGCCACGCTCCATTGGGGAGTGTTAACAGTTGTTGGCTCCTACTGGGTGTAGACCTCTGGTTCATTTTGAAACTATTGGACAGCTTTTAACCAGTCGGCATTGCTTCAAATGTTTTGATCACCTAATCGACCTCTGCCAACATTTCGAAACAAGCTGTACTTCGACGTCATCTCACCAACTCACCGTGATTGGTTCGCCAGCAGGGTGGCTGTGAAAACGCTAATGTGAACAGGGTTTCCATAATATAATCTCAGCTAAAATTATTTTTGCTGAGAGCATAGTCTGGAGGAGCCTAGTAAAGTAACTAGTAAAACCCCATCACTACAGTGAATTAAGCCGGTGATGCTTTTGGTGGAGTTGCAAAAGATGATTATATATTTGTTAAGATAATTAATGCGGGAAAATGTTCCAAAATGTACTCTGATGTAAATAAATAGGGCATGACAGGTTTGTCTGATTGTCTTAACTTTCCAGTGACAATGTTACAGTTAAATTATAGGCTGTACACGATTGAGACTTCCTTAAATTAGCAACAGAATTAGCCTGCAATTAAAGACAAAAACACAGCTCTGCTATTTACTCTGTAATCACGGCAGATATGCATCAAGCAGCCTGATATAAGGGTAGGACAAAAGGTTATTCAAACTCTGCTGAAAACTGTTTGCAATGGAACCCTCAAAGGGCGAGTGAATAATTTACTAAATACATTTGCTGGTATCCTTCATCCTTTCCAAATTTTCAATGTAATAAAAGAATGCCACTCTGGAGTGTCGTTGCAGAAATAAAGTATTGCACGTAAAGGGGTGAGGGAATCTTTACGCAGTATTTCTCATCTTTGATTAAGCCTATAGAGATACTGTATATACCACATATCTAAGGTGTGTGACAGAGTACATTTTTCTATTCTCTTCTCTGCACCCTGAAGCTTATACTGCAGTTTTTATCAGTTTGGAAAGGCCATTTGTTTAAAGTGGGGTCAAATACAAACAAGAAAGACATTCAGAGCATTACATAAATTAACACATTTTCAAAATATGTCTAGAATAATGAAAGGACAAACAAACAAATTGTACAAATCAAAACTGTGATATAGACTGTATTATGTAATTATTTAAATAATTAGTTAGTTATATATTTTGCAATCATGCTGCCTTTGTATTATATATTTATGTTATTGTTGTTCTAATTAATAACACTAAAACTACGATTTTTGTGTGGAATGTTGAATTTAAGGTATGTTTACAATAATAATGCAATATATCCTAACTGGACAAACTAATTAGAACAACAGTAAAATTGGGGCAAGTAAACATTGCAAGTAATTGTATTACCATAGTATGAAAGTAATGTGTGTTACCTTGATGGGCACACATGCACTTCCAAACATTGAAATGTACACTACATAGTGTGTGTGTGTGTGGACCCCATGGTCATCCTAGTTACATGATGTAGGTGTTGGAGCATATATGAGAGAGGTTTATGGCAGAGGCGTGTCATAAATGGCATGAGTCTATGGACACTGTTAGGTGAATACATGTAGACGCATTACTCTGCAGTCCATTTATTGTTGAGATACTGTATAAGGTTAAAGGTTTAAAAAAGGTCTTTACTAAAGAATAGTACACGTTGTAGTCCCGAGTTCGGTTAAATGCATTTTATACTATGCACTACAGTATAAACCTTGTTACAGGTAATTAACATTATTAACTATTTCCAACGAGTGCTTATGTAAACATTTGAATTGGTTTGCACAGCTTGTGGTTCAGAAAACAGTTTTTGCCCATTTCGCTCTATCCGTTTAATGAGCGTCGGAAGAAGGCAAAACACATAATCATCATACTGGATAGCCATTAAAACAAGATTTTTTTTTTAATCAATATGCATAATAATATCCATATGTACTGTATGCGAAACCCCATGTAATTTGTAATTTGAGGAAGCCATAGTTCTACCATCCAAAATGGAAGTTAGCTGACATTGAACATTTTTCATTAACACCGCAGTAAGGCAGAGTGTGTGTTGGTAACTTAAACTATGTCAAATTGGCATTGCTGCACTTGCACATTGCCTTCTTTTATGCATACAAACATCAAACGTCCTTCTTTGCCTCTCTAAACCAGGCTGGTGGTGATTTATCTTATAAATGTAACCTATGTTGAATGCAAGCTTTTCTAGCTTTGCAATTATAGAAACATTGGACACTTGATGCCAGGGTATAACTGAACTGCAAATGAACAAGTAAATTCATAACGTGAAATCTAAATAACACATTGTAATAATTAAGTCTTATTGATAAGCGTAAATAAGCGTAAAATAAGTGAAAATGTTAGCGATAGTTGCTTAAAGTCATGTTCTAATAAAAATAAGTATACATTTTTGTATCCTTTGTGTGTGTACAGCTCGACTGTATTGCTGCTCTGAGGCGCACATTGTATGAGGATCCCTGCATTTCCACACGATTGGTTTCACTGTGTACAAGGAGAATGACAGTTGGGGCACTAACGGGTTGTGTTTCCCTCCTTCTCTCTGCAGGTAATGTTCATGTTGTAAATGGAGGTATTGATTCACACTTTTAAGTTTGTCCTGTGCTCAGTTTGTCATCACACAGTAACAAATATTAAGTTTAACGTGTCAAGGATTGGGATCAATGTGAATTCTATTGCATGCTGATTACCAGAGATCCCTGCTATGCCTTTGTGTTGGTATTCCACCATATTGAATTGAATTCCAACATACCATATTGAATCCCTCTTTTCAATTTTGTGAATAAACACCTTGCTTCCTGCAATTATCCACAATCAAATGTATTATAACCAGAATTTACTTTATTTATTCAAGCTTGCAAGAGTGTGAATCCTATAATTAAGCATGATTATTTGGATATAGATGTGTATAAAAACCTGGTAAAGCAAAGTGTGATCACGGCAGGAGCAACACAAGAAAACATAAAAACTGAAACATTTTAATGTGCTGTTAAGTGGCCAAATGTAACTACAGCAATACTGAAAATAGGTGCCATCACTAGCAAACACGTGGTCAGACCCACAGGTGGAAGGTGATAAAAGCTCTAACAAATCAACTGCAAGGTAATTTATATATACTGTAAATAAAATACATACTTTTCAACTGATTGCATACAAAATTTACTTATTCAACCTGTCCAGTACTAACGCACAACTGCATTATCACATTTTTATTAGACAATGACTACTTTCACATGCACAAATTATTCTGGGTTTTGCCCTTATCCTGAAAATTACATTATATTTATATTATATTTAACTAACTGTTGTAATGGCATATTTTTACTTAATCTTATATATTACTTTTGCTTTGTATAGGTTTGTGTTTATGAACTGGGAGCTGCCTTTGTGTGCTTCCACAGACATTCATTAACATAAACTCTAAATGACCTTTTACCTAAGACTTGCTTTTTGTAGGTTTTGAGATTACTTAACCAGATGAGATTAGTTGAACACCTACAGGAAGAACCTGGGGGCTAATCAAGAGGTCTCTGTATCAGGATGCTTTACAAATGCCAAAACTGTGATATTATATACAATTTTTTTCGCTGACAGTAAACAATCAAGATGTTACATATTTCAAACTGCGACAAAAGACCCAATTGAGATGCAAATTCCAAATGCACTTAATATCAATAATGCATTGAAAGAACACTCCTAAAACCTGAATTATATTGAATTAAGAGACATTATTTTGAATGAAGCATTTTCTGATTTACAGTATGGTCTAATTTAGAATATTAAAATAGAAAATTCTGTTTACATGATCAAAATCAAATTCAGTATACTGTCATATTCAGAATATTAGTAGAATAACTGTGCATGTAAATGTAGTCACAGAAGAAACAAAGATATCACTACATACCTGCTGCTATCTGAACACATGTACTGTCATGGCTGCATCCATCTGATAAGGCAAACTGATGTAATACTGATATGATATAACTGATGACATATTGAGACCAGAGTAGATTTTCTGTATGCATTCTGCTCGTAGCATTCCATATTGTAAAAGGTCCAGTAATAAAACAATGATATACAACACCAACAACCAAGGTGATACAGTAGGTTGGTACTGTTTGTATCACGATACATGTGAGAGCATCTACAGCATGTCTGTGCATAGAGTGGAGTATGCATATATATACAATATGGGGGCGGCAGACCCCATTACCATCGGTGTGTGAATGTGAGGCTATACTGTACAGCTCTTTGAGTGGCCGGAAGGTTGGAAAAGCGCCGCATAAATGCAGTATATTTACAATTTAAACTCAAAAATATATTCTACTGTATATATAGCATGTCAATGTCTTCTTCATGCCAGCGTACATGCATTTGTGCAACCATATACAGTATACAAGCATGTACAGTATATTGCTGTAGTGAAGACATTTGGGGTTTTTGAAGCCATCCCCAGATGTCAGTGAGTGACTCAGTTGTTCAGCAGGATTAGCACACTCTTTATTTTCCTACTGTATATGGAGGCTAGACATGACTTCCCTTACTGGGTTAGGACAGAGCACATCTGCTCAGGGCTACAAAGATACTCGGCAAGAAACCAGACAGACCTACGTCTTAGCTTTTACTATCCACCCACTCGCACTGCACAAACGACTTGCTTGTTTTCACTTTCTAATCCACACTTCACATTTCTGGGATCTACAGATGGAGCCAAATAAAATTAAAAGCACAGAACACATATCAGTCTTAAGCCCAACGTACACCGAAGGCGTCGTAGCGCGTCGCGCCATATGAAGCGCCTTAAGTGATGCACAAAGCACCAATAGGAGGCGTGGCATCCAGTTGTGTCGTTGTGGTGCGCCAACAGGGAATTGTACACCTACAGACATAAACACCTCATTCTACGTTATTCTGTTAGTTAGTTTGGATTTTTGCAGTTACAGCCCTTGAGCTAGGCCGTTTGATTGGAAAAAAACAATCAGATTTAGATTTCTTTATTGTCATTGTACCAAACATACAACGACATTCAAGTGCACTCAAGGACCAGGCTCAATATATATATAGAAAACAGATTAAAATCTAGGTCCATTCACACATCCTAACATTTACAGTACATATAAAACATACAATTATTACCATTCACCCTTGCCAAGGTATGCAGTTAAAAGTGCTTAGATGGGATAAACGTGCTCATAAATATTGCACATAAAACATGATTATTGTACTTAAAGTTGTGGTGTATACCGATTTGCTTTCATTTCAAAGTTCATTATGATTATGGCTTTGGGGTAAAGGCTGTTCATGAATCTTGTGGTGTGCGTTTTGGTTGATCTGTAGCATTTTCTGGAGGGTAACAGTTCAAACTGGTGACGAGCAGAGTGGGATGAATCTTTAAGGATGGTGTGCAGGGCTGGACTGGGGAAAAAAAAATGGCCTGGGCATTTTTGGCCGGATGCCGGCCCACCACAATCGGTGCGAAGCACCTATCAGTATGTGATCTTTATGGTCCCTTCAAACACGTCCATGTAACTTAATATGGCTTTAAAGTCAAACTGTAGCTCTGATATTGTGATATTCATTGTATCAAAAGCTCTGTCACAAAAGATAAGCTATTTTATTATGTTAAAAAAGACAGGCAAAAGCAATTAAGTTACTTAGTGTGGCTTTAACATTATTATAATGTGCATTCAGGAATTGTTAGACTGTAATACGTGGAGAAAGCTGTACAATTTAAAAAAATTAAATTTTCAAATAGGCTGTGTTTGTTTAATTAACACGTGGGAATGTTAATTTCACAGTTTATACAGATGTCAATTACTGTATATAGGCTATTGATATTATAATGATTTCACAGTTAATAGATAATCTTTTGTCATATGGAGTAAAAGTTAGATCTTTGTAAATGATTAGGAAATGCAATCAATGGGTGCTTGCTTGTTGTTTGTTTGTGTTTAATAACCTACAGTTGCACAGTAGCACATGAAGGTGTATGCATGGATGGCACTCAGCAGCCCTAAACAATGTTACCTGAATGTAGCCTATCTTAGAGCTACCCCACAGATCAAATAGTAACATTAGGATAATCTATATCATACAACATATGCTAAGTTACCATGGAACCTGTCTAAAATAAGACAACTTTCCTGTTGTTTATAAATTATGTTTAACAATAAGCAGGCATATAGTAGTTTAGCACAGTAGTCTAGTAGTGTTAGGCCTACATATGTTGTAGCCTTTAATAAACAGCCTTTGCATTTAAATCAAGGGAACCCTTGTTTCAGCCTAATAATTATAACAATACAATGATGAACTGATCACAGAAGCATGGAATTTGTCAGCGCGATGCTGCTGACAAACTATTGTCGGCATCATAACGGCAGTTAATGTTAGAAAAATCATCCGAAGTTTCGACTGCATTAGGTAACTATAGCTTGACAAATACGCGGCGCTATTTGACTGAGTGACATCAGTCAGACAGCCTCCAGCAGTAGTCCTACTGTGATTGTGGATTGCCTACCTAATCGAGTCGGAATTCATTTAATGAATCATCGGCATCATGGCATTGTACACATTGCCTACTACCTCCCTGTCAGACTGTCCCTAGGTTGACAAAGCTCTATGCTTACTCCACTTCAGCTAGGATAATCTCCTCCTGCTCACTCCGTCTCTCTTCGGCTCATAGCATCTGCTTCCCCGCTCCTCCTGAGCCTGGCAGTGGCCATAGGTGGCAAACTTTCCTCTTTCTACTTCCACCTGTTGCAATATTGCTGCAAATTTGGGTAGCCTACTGTAGATTAAGCTAGGTCTACCGCAGCCCCTGCTGCAAACATGTCTTATATTTGCACATTTTGGCAGCATCGGTGTATTGATTTGAGTTCCGCAAATTCTCTGCACTGCTTGTTTACATTTTGACACCGCAGTCTAATGAGAAACAGAGGGGGAGGGGTGAGCCTAGTAAAATACAGTGACCTGATTGGGCCAGCCTAGTGTCAGTATAAGAGATGAACCAATAGGCCGCCGTCTCTGTATTTGGTCTGGTCGCTGGCCAAAAATGGAGTGTCGGCCCACAATGCCCGGTATTCCAGATTATACCAGTCCAGCCCTGATGGTGTGTATCTTTTGCAGGCAGCAGGAAGTGAAGATGTCAGGAATCTGTTGATCTGTGATGATTTTTTTGGCTGCTGCAGAGCTGTTTCCATACCACGCCAGGATGCCATATGTGAGGACGCTCTCAATGGAGCAGAGGTAGGATGACACAAGGACCTGTTGTGATCATTTTACTTTTCTGAGGGTTCTCAGGAAGTATAACTGATGGCCGTCACAGAACTAACAGAATAACAGACAATGAGGTGTGTATGTCTGTAGGAATATGTACTGAATACATGTGGTGTGTTAAGATACGGTTGAGTGGGAATGAAGACCCAGTTGCGGAACACAGAGGCAGGAGATGGTAGATAAAAGTACCAGAGATTTATTGAATCAGGCAGGTGAGAATACAACTGTTGGTGCGGGCTGTAGTGCTAGCAAGGCCGGTTAGCTGGCTAGAGCTCTGGTTGGTGGGGCTGCCGCAATGAGGAGAGCAGCAGGCAGGTGCAGGCGGTGAGACGAGAAACAGGCGTTGCTGGCGGGATTGCGTTGCAGGCAGGGACTGCGGCGAAGGGTATAGCGTTGCAGGCGGGCGGTGAGACGAGAAGCCGGCGTTGCAGGCGGGACTGCTTGCGAAGAGTAGCGTTGCGTTGAGATCACAGGTACGTTCATCCGAGGGGGTAAAAAACAAACTGGCAATTGGTGCCAGGGCAGAAAGCCTCTTATATCTCCGCCCAGGAAGCGGAGCGGAGGTAACTGCATGTGTGCACGTTAAGTGGCTGAAGATGTGGTGGCGGTGCTGTCTAGTGCTGGAACTGCGGCCTGGTGCTGTCCAGCGCTGGAGCGGCCGCGAGTCGTGACATGGTGCTTGCTAACTAAACTAAGAAACAAACCAAACAATAAATGGCATGTGTGGTGCAACTAGGGTGGGCATTTTCAACACCCAAGTTTTGAATCTTTCAGCACTTGCAGATTCGATACAACGACCAAACCTTATAAAACGTAAGAGTCAAGTGATCAAAGTTTCTAAAGTGGCGCAAAGTTTCTAACATCATCGTTGACGTTTCGAAAATCTGAAAAAGTGAGGGAAAACATCCAGTTTCCCGTGGGATTCAGGCTGCGGCTGCGTTCCGATCGTGTTTGGAGAGCACGAGAGAGAATCTGATAGAGAGCGATAGTTTGCGGATTACTGAGGGGGCTGAGGATCAAGTCTTTTGTTATCTAATCTAATCAAAGTCCGGCAGGGCTGGATTCTCTCCCTCTCCTCTTGTGCCGTGTTCAGGCAGTCAGTAACTTGTGCTTGTGTGTGTGGTGGGGCCGGCAGGAGGATTCAAATTAATATGCGATGACGCCATACATATGCAAATGAGCATATGATGTCATCTGGCGACGTCTAGCAACTTTTGGGGGTGGTATTGGCTACTTTAATTGAAAAAGAGTTATCAACACTGGCTATGACTGCTTTCCTGCTAGTACTCAAATGTGTTTTGAACATAGTTTAATGGGTTTTGGACCACATATGGTTTATTTTCACCAGTGTTAGGTGGTGTTAATATTGAGCATTAATTCCACCTCGCCGTCCAGACTACAGTAACTCATACGGGAGGCAGAATGTAGTTTGTTGTTGTTCGTGTCAACCACATAAATACAGCAGCAGCCTAGACACACAGCCCTGTGAAGGAACAGGGGCGTTATGTTTTAATAACCAGCCATGTATCTACTAAACACATAATTTCATGAATGAAGATTAGATTATACCATAGCACAACATCGCAGCCATCCATGCCCCTCTAAAGAGTCAATATATACGGTACCATAAGCACGTATTAATGAATGAATTAAGGGTTACATAGCACGAACAAGCAGCCATTCTTGCCACTATGGTAAATGAACCGCGTTCTGATAAATAGCGTTATGATAAATAGGTGGCTTACTGCTACCTGCTAGCAACGACAAGTGATATTTGGTTAAACAAGAAATGTTAAAGTTAAACAAAGACATATTTTATATTTGTTATTATAACGGACATAAAGTTAAATGTTTTGATTGATATGACTGATAACTGATCCAGATAAAAGTATTATTCCTTGCGGTACGAAAATCAGCAATCCGTTAACGGCAGGGGATACAATTTCGATATGACACCGAGTGCGTCTTGCAATGTTGAGGTTAAGTAAATCAACACATTATTTAAGCAGCCTATTTCTAATCCATTTACTGTTACTGAACAATAGCCTATATAATGTAGTTATTGATGTGCCCACTAGTGCATCACTCTTGATAATATGCCTGTCCTGCAGACTCGAGTTGTGTTAAATGCTATGGTAGCCTACCAGTTACTGTATCAACTAAATAGATTTACAGATTTGGTCACCTGCAAATGATGAACATAAATTAAACTTGAACATCAGGCGATCAACATCAGTTCTGCAGCTTTTACATTTTGCTGAATACTATGTAGGTGGACATATCCTCATAGGGGAGTTACCAAACAAACTGTCTGTAGTAATCTATGTAACATACGCACTTTTTTCTGATACACCTGATTCTCTGCCACTGTTCCTTTCATGGCAAATACAGACCAGGGAGCTAACAGTCCGCGTGTCCATAGACATTGCTAATGCCAAAAACAACTAGAAATACTTGTTTTCAGGGAATTGGTCCTTTAACTTTTACATGAGCAGATGGTTTTTTACCAGTACTTTTATTTTTACTTAAGTACAAGTTCATCAAAGAAATAGTACTTTTACTTGAGTAGAATGTTTTTTGTACTCTTTCCACCTCTGGGCATGATGCAGCAAAATGCAAATACAACACTATGCAATTTGAGGAAAAATCTATATATTCATAGGACCTTACCTTGTCTTCAGTATTTCTTCCTATTCACATAATTGTACAGAATCTATGTAGCATTTGATTATGATTTCCAGCAGTCACCCATTATTAAGGTCTAGCCATTAAAACAAAGAGTGACTTAAACCAATATGTCACTTGCTGGCTAGGCTGAAGACATCATTTATTATTTAACCACAGTCCACTGAGTTTCAACATTGTCAGATTCTATGGTTCAGAAAAAATGACCATGTAAGACGCTCTGAATACCACAAGAAGGCATTGGTGTTGAGCATGTAACGTACAGTAGGCCTGTGTAAGCAGTCAAATCTAAATTTTGTGACAGGCCTGAGATACAAGATGACTTTAATAAAACAGTGTCTGACATTTTGGAGATGTGAATAAATCAAATGATACAAAAAAACAAACAAACAAAAAAAAAGAAAAACGTTCAACAGCATCAGCTTGGTGATCATAAGACTTATTATGCACAGTATGTCAGAACAATTTTGATGGCTTTATTGGTGAACAGCTGCACATATAATTAGGTGACAAAACAGGTTTGGGAAAACTCAAACCATTTTATTATTTGCTGCACCACGGGGAAAAGATAAAAGTGAAGAGCAGACGGTATATACTGTAAAGAAATTAGCCCCTTTACACTCACTGCAAAGATTTCCCGCAAACTTTATCATCGTGGAAATAGCTATCGGTGAGGCCACGGGGTGCTAACCTGCAAGCGTACGATAAAGAAGATGGTTTTGTGTTACCCATGTGGCCAATACCCAAGAGAATCTGCGCTGTTATTCAGGGACCTTTGATCTGGGATTACACAGGAACAGAGAAAGGAGGTTTGGGAAAGCTCTTGGTACTACTGTAGTTGTTGAGCTACTGCAGCTATAAACTTATAGCCAATGCCACAGCTGCAATATTGTAAATGCTCAATACACCCTTTCATATGGCATATTAATGTACAAAATTCTGAATTAACATTGACATTTTTACAGTGTAGAGAAAGCATCTATACAATGCCAGATGGCAAACTGTAAAGTTAGGCTATTAAAGACAGGGTTACCTATTCTCGAGAATGCTTGCTAACTTGCTAAAAAGTGTATTATCTTACAATTAGCTTGCAATAGCGACTATCTTTAAATGTGCAATTTTGAGTTTTAACTAACAGATATTTTTGTGTGCGTGCATTTGCATATCAGCTACTGTACCCAGGATGCTGATAAAAAAACGATGATTATATGAGATCCGTTTCAGGTTTAGATCATTTTATCTGAAATGGAACCTAGGAAGACATGTGGCTTGTAAATTTTGCTTTCTTTCACATGCTTGTAATTTATATTGAAATTATTTCTGATGATTTTGTTACTTTTAAATGAGTGATATATAATTTGGTATTGTGAGATCCCCAGCCATGTGCTTATAAAACACTTTGTTTATGGAATACCGACTGCAAGAGTCATTGTACATTAATATTGCCATATAATAATAGTCAGTCTGTGATACTGTTTACTTATGTTTTAATTGTAGACTTTGTGTAAATATAAAAATTGCTGATTAAAAAGGAACGCAGCACATACTGCAAATGTCCATGGAAAGCCCCAGGCTTGACAGCTCACTGGACTTAAAGCAGATGCCACTTCCTCTTAAACCAAAGGCATTTTGTGTAATACACCAAGATATATATCTGTGTGTGTAACAGTTTGCCTCAGGTCCTAAAAACATGAGGGGAGATGTCTTCTGAGAACCCTTTACTTCGCCGCTCACATCAGCGGCAGGTAGAAAGGCATACAAGGTATGCCTTCTCCTGTCTCTGTAATTAGCCTGAAATGAACTTACATTTGCTTTGGTTTTACCCTAATGCACCCCCCGCCCTCTCTCATCTTTTTCCCTGTCAAAAAGCTTTGAATCAGTTTTATGCTCTATAAATGCTGCTTATCCTCTTGGGTGTATAGCATCTGGTGCACTGGCGTCTTGCACATTCAGCTCACTTTGAAATCTCATAAAGAAGTCTATCACAACTTAAAACCCATGTACAAAGGGATGATTGCTTGTAGAGCAGGCTTGGGCCATTATTGTCAGGTAAGGACAGGGTATATACTGTAGTCCATTAGTAATTCAGTCAATATTGCTTTTCAGTTGCTTTTCCATTCTGGTCACAAGTCAATGTGCTTAATGTTTCCATGTTATGTTGTATAATAAAGAAGAAAGACACACATTTACGAGGTTGATGCAGAAAATGTAACTGCAATGAGATTTGGAAATCAATGGAAGAATATGTCCTCCAAATGTGTTATAAGCTATTACTGTCAAACTGACATATTCTATTGTTTGTTTGTGGAATTTTGTTTTGAAAATGTTGTTTTTTTCACCCCCTCTGTCTATAAATCTCTTATTTTCATCTCCCTTTGTATATTGCTCTCTTACTAGCGCTTTTGTAGTTAAACATGCTATTCTGTGGGCTGTCGGATTTAGAGAGATTGTTAAACGCAGGCTGTGATTACTGATACAGGCAGAGTTCTAACCAGCTCCATGGTAACAGCTGAAAACCAGCTGTCCATGTGAATGCAGTCTTCAGAGAGAGGTGTTATTTATAGTATATTTGGCTCAGTGGAACAAAAATTAAGCATTTAGATTTCTCTTCTAGGTTTTTTGTTTAAGGAGTAGGACATTATTTGTGTAATGGTGCTGTTGTATATTATCTATGATACAATCCAAAATAAACATCTGTTTTGATTCTATATCCACATCTATTTGTCCATCTATCTATGTACTTTTGGGTCTTAATGCTTACACTTGTGATAATACCATAGAGCTTGTGGCAGGTGGAATGTGTATGTGTGAATGTGTGTGTGTGAAGAATGTGTGCTCTCTCTTTCTCCTGGAGACTGCGACTGAGAAATGCCACACTCTACTCCCTCAGAGACCTGACCTTTTCTGCACTTATCCCTTCTCTACTCAGAGTTTTCTATTACCTCTATTGGAGATTACCAGGGACTTCAACCCCAAAAGATAAATATTGTCAGTCATCACAGCCTTTAGCCCACCATGCAGAGTTTGAGGAACTGTGTTTGTATGACATTACAGTATACAGTATGTATAGTATTAGTAAGTAATTGGTGAAAATAGATATTAGCTTGAATTGACAGAAGTATGCTGCCACTGAATTGATACTGGTAGACTTCAAATTCAGGCGGAGTGGTTCCAGTCTCCCTCAGATGTGTACCGAAGGACTGTGCTGAACCAGGGAACTATTGCTTGTTGTTTACCATATCGTTTAAGTGTTTTTCTGGCTCACTGTCTCCCCCTTCTGGATTGGAGTGTTTATTATGACGCACTCATCCACCATCAGCTACATACGAGTGTGGCCTTGCAGGCACTGTATGACTGCTCGCATGAGGTCAACAGAGAACTCTACTCCCATAGAGCCCAAAACCAGCTTGGCCTGCTTTCTGCTTTACTTATTAATCGATTCTCCCTTTCAAACATGCAAAGGTAGTGTGTGAAGAATTGTACTATTGGTTAAAGAGAGAGAGAGATCAACAGAGGGTGAGTGATAGAGAGGGGTGTCAATTGTCAATTTTTAAATTGACCATTTAGATTTGCTTTAGAAAACTAATGTCTCTACATCTCGTTTTCTGAACCATACCTCCTCTTGTGGCTCATCTGACTTACATGATAAGCGTTAAAAGTTATCATAAATAATGAATCGTCACTGGATATTAATGCATGTTTAATCTGGAGTTTATTGAAGCAGTTGCTCACACTGAGTACGGTAATCCCACAGATAACATCTCAAGAATGTGACATAAACAGGCTGTAATGCTCTTATCAAGCAGATAAGAGTCAGGCTTCAAATTAGCGCACTGCAGTGTTGTTAGTTTAAGTTTTTAACTTAAACAACTATCCAAAGAACCTTTGATTAGTAGGACTTTAAGGACTCAGTAAGGGACTTTAGTCCTTATTCCATGTTCTGTGTATGATATCTCAAATGTCTAACATGATTTTGTTTTCATAAACTGCTAAACATACTGTGTACTGCATGTAAGTAAAGCTTCTCTAACTGTTACTAAATGAGTCAATGCATAATGTTTTCTGTTGTGTCTGTGTGTGGTGTGTTGGTACATCTAAGGTGGGTTGTTTCAGTTAACCCTTACCTGTACCATAAGCAGGTCACCTCTCTGGGGATGTGATTATCCTCCAGCCTGGCTAATGGTCCTTACTGACAGCACTTAATGAAAATTAATGGCCAGCTTGAAGACACCGTGCTAAAAAGGACCAACTGGCTTCCTTTCCGTGTGTGGATGCAGTCCTTAGTTAGATGGCCACTACAATATGCAAAACGGATATAAACACATGAAGAGAAGGCTGGAAATATGCTAAATTGATCACCGGGGGGGCGGAAGGGGGAGGGGTCAGTGTCAGAGTGTGAGAACGTGACAATATTCTGTCTGCTGTTAGCATAATACGATGGGCAGGCTCAGAATATCTTTAACTAGATTTTGCTAGAAGAAAAAGCACATTGTACATACACATTGTTAGTCTTGTCCCAGAAATCCTAAAAAAGAAAAAATACAATATATCCCCATTTGGTTACTGTAAGGCATCATATAAATATAGAATTCAAAATAATCCAGTAATATCAAATTGGAATGAATATCAATAACAGAATATTAATCCCACAGCTGTGTACACACTGATGAACATGGCCCCAGTGATCATCCTCAGCCCTAAGACTGTGTGAATCCCATTAATGGATTATTAATAGAGAGCTTGGGATGCTGTGATCCCCACAATAAGAATTGGATCTCCATTCTCTTCTAACCTGGCCAGCTCTTAAGGACTCCCACATTATTTGCATACACTCTTTAACACTCGCCTAATTACTTACTAAGGATCTGCAAGGAGGAGAAACCTTAATTCCCCCTTTACATAAATGTAAAAGGACCAGGAGCCTTCATCTTGTTCTTTTCATTTAGATTGATTGACAGGGCATGTGCTGTATGTACTAAAGTAAAATTGACCAGTAAAGATGATTCTTGTGTATCGCTATATGGTGATTTTATTTTAAGATTGCGTAACTATTTTTGCAGTGTTTGATATCTGATATGTACTGTATTGCCTTTTCAAGGAAACATTTACAATTGAATTGAATGATCAGTATGAAGGGAGAATCAATACTATATAATTTCCAAAGTTCTACAAAGGGAGGAAATTATTTTAATGGAGGATAACTGTGCCATTTATAGGGTTTCTTCGATAATACTGTCTAATACTAGTCATTAAATAACATTGTTATTGATTGAGTAAAGCAATGTATGGCCCAGTCAACAAACCTCCACTCATAAACAATGTATATCCTACAGTATTTAAATAAAGGTTTAAAATGTGTAGAAAATATTGTTGTTTTTTTTCCACTCTGTTGATCTGGGTGAACCGTTATCTAATATTTAGTAATGGTTGCTCTGGTTGGCTGATGTACTGAAGCGTTGAGTGCGGACTCTTTCAGTGTTGCAAAAATTGGCTTGTAGAATCACATGCTTTTCGAAAAAGGAAGTAATCAGTAGTAAAGTGCTTACAGTATGTGTAAAAGGGCAAGGAAAAACATATTTGCATGATAGAGGCCATATGGAGGTGTTTTACATGAGTACTGTGAGTAGTAGTTTGTCATTGTATAATGAAAAGCAGCCGTTAACTTAGCATGTCATTTAGGTTGAGGAATAACTTGTAGGTTTTTGTGATGCTAGCCTATTTTTACTTTGAATGTGAACTATGTTGTGCGAGAGAGAAGTGCACAGTGGTTGGGATGTGGGTGGGGGAGGGGATCAGCTCCAGATCACGCTATTCAACAACATGTTTCTGCACACTTACAGTAAAGGCACGATTAGTCATTTTCGAGAACGCTTGCTAGCAATACACCTCTGCGCGTCCGCCGCTTCACACATCGAAGCGCATACTGAAGCAAAGCGGTGATATAGCTTGCAATAGCTGACTTTACCACGTACTGATCTCCTTAATCTACCTTAAGTGCTGTTCCAACCTTTTGTGTGTGGACTGTATTATATATGTTTCCTATAGGTCATTATTAGCCATGATGTGTATAGAGCATAGGAATGTTTGTGTGTGTGGCTTCGTGATGCTACTTCACAGAGGCCTGGCCAGACATTAGCAGTCAATGCCTGCATGAGGCATCGGAAACCATTGCAATTTATAGTCCTTGTTTCTGCTGACAGCCTGACTGTCAAAATCATCAGCGTGTGCACACAAACACTGACTCTACCAGAGACACGGGAATGCATACAGAGCAGACATATTACACACACTGGGTATGAAGGATGGGAGGGATTGACTGCATCCTCCCCCTTCATCTCTCTCTCTCTCTCTCTCTCTCTCTCCCACTCAATTGTTGGTTCTATTTTTTATCTCTCTTGCCTACTCTCCTAGCTTCTTCATGGTACTCATATTATCTTCTCCCCTCTTCTTTCACATGAGCAAAACTCCTCCATCAATATCAAATTAGGATTTTGGCCGGAAATCCATCATTGAAAACCCATCCGCCTCCTTTTCTTTCCCCAGCACATGTTGGATAGCTTTAAAATTAATAGCATGATATAATTTGGTGTGAGATGTATGTCAATTGCAAATAAATAAATAACTATGAAATCCTAAATATATTATTGTCTGTGACATTACTCAAATGATTCCAGCATGCGTGTTTAGAGATCTGTAGCTATCATGTCCCTGCATGTGTTATTCTATAATGACTTGCGTATTTCAACCACACATTTTATCAATAGTCCAATTGCAGTCCCTTTGGCTTGATGTAGATGTGTTCACCATCATGTTCTCAGCTGTCCAGTAGATCCTAAGTGCCTCAACTGTCAATCTCCATGTGTCAGAGAGAGAGAGAGAGAGAGAGAGAGAGAGTGAGAGTAGTGTTCGACTGACTGGTTCAACTGGCCCAGCTGGAAACGTCAAATCCCTACAGAGATAGATGAAAGAATGAGTATGAGTTATCGAAGCTCTCAGGCAGTGATAAGTCCACCTGATAAATCCCACAGTGGTCTCTGTGGTGGCCCGGGCTAACATACCTGTTTGTATCAGGCTACATTGTCAATAGAACGCAGTGATTGGATCTCTGCCTCAGGGTCCTGTGATAATTACACTGCCAGGGCATCAATGAGGATTTATTGGCCCTCGCTCCACAGTGCACAAAAGAGCCTGTCTTTAATCTTTCTGGGGTAAGAGCCTTCGACTTTTTAGCAACGTGCAAAAAGCCCCATGGTTTCTTTATCTTTGACTAATCATTAGTAGAAATTAGTGTGAAAAGATATGACGTGAATGGGGATGTTGAATATATATAGCTTATATAGCACTGGAATAAGATGACTAAGTGAAGATGAAGTCGCTCCTTAATGACTGTCTCATACATAACCAGGGTACAATAAGGTCAAGGTCCTTGACTAAAGCAGAAGCCTGTCCTTTCTCTACTCAGGATTTTTAACCAGCAATGAATACACAACTATAGCTAGAGATGATAAAGGAATCATTGCCTGCCCCTTTTCACTTGTTGACACAGTTCCTTGAATTCTCAATACAATGCAATTGAAAAGCTTAGGTGAAAATACCACATAAATTATGTGGATTAGCACCATCATACCATGACCCCCAGATAATGGTCTGTTTTCAGTGACTGTTGGCTTAAATTTAACAAACCACTGCCCACCCCGCCCCGACTTTCACGTAGCTGTGTTGACATGAGGCTATTGCTACTTTACTGCTGACTGCTAGTACTCATTCAACAGCAAAATGCAGTGTGAACATAGTTTTAGCGGTTTTTATTTTAAACCACATATGATTAATATTCAGCACTTTTTTCAATGTATTAATTTTGAGCATGAATTCCGCCTCGCCATCCAGACCAGTAAGGGATACAGTCGGTAGAATGTAGTTCATTGTTGTTAGTGTCAATAACATAAACACAGCAGCAGCTTGGTCACACAGCCCTGTGTAGGAACTGTGTTACGTTTTGATAACTAGCTAGCTATGTATCCTAGCACATTATTTAATGAATGAAGGTTAAATTATAACATAGCACAACATCGCAGCCATCCTTCCCCGCTAAACAGCCATGCATCTTGCAGTGTTTAGGTTAAGTAAATCAACACAACATTATTTAAGCAGCCTATTTCTTTCTGGATGTATTCTGGAGAAAGCTTATTGATAGCTTGATCAAAACAAAAACACCTCTCACTTCAATGCCACACAGTGCTCCCTGAGAAGCTCCACCCCACACCTTAGAAACACGTTGTAAAGGATACGAGGATATTGTTGTTTTTTGCACCACGTTGTTTATGTTCCTATTTACAGAGCCAGGGATGTGTAGAAGTACCAGAATATTTTTTTCAGCACGCACAGAAAATGGTAAGTTAGCATACCACAAGAAGATATTTGGTGACTTTGACAAAAAATAGTAGCTTACAATCTTTAAGATCTTACTAATTGCAACAATAAATGGCCTAAAATGTGAGTTTAAAATGTGAGTTTAGTGTGTAGGCACATGTTTTGGTGTGTGTGTGTGTGTGTGTGTGTGTGTGTGTTCATGGGCATGTGCACTCCCCTGGCTCTTAGAAGTGTAGGTCACATTGTCTCGTATGTGGTGCCCTTGGCCCGAATGACCGCAATCTACGGTCTGGGGAAGGTGACTCCCACAGTGCGTAATTAAACAGCAAACTGCCTCACTAAACAAGGCCGCCACCCTGTTGAGCTCCTTTTTACGCTGGCATCTGTGCCTCAGACCAGACGGAAAGGCCTTTGCTCATTCTTCATGGTGCTAATCACGCCGTCAAACAGGTCAACAGGAAGCGCAGGGGAAGAGTTGCGGACCGACGCTGTCAGGCAAAAACAAGGACGAAGAAGAAAAATAGTGTGTTCCAGCTGAGGTAATGTCTCCTAGTGTCTCATTATAACCCACAAAACAAAGATGCCAGTTATTAGAATGGCAACACACTGAAGATTACGTTCTTACTCTTTGTGGCATAGACAACAACATAAAACAGCCAGAAAGGTGTAAACTCAAGTTGTTTTTGAAATAGCGGTAAAATGATTGTGGGTATATATCTCCAGTTACTACGAAGTATACAAAAACTGTCCACATAGATAAATAAAATATCAGGATGTTGTTTTTTTTTTGTCAAACACGTTCAAATGAAGGTGTGCAGACACAAAGTGATGACACTGTTGATTTTTATGAAATCACAAGTGGTTCCTGACAAAGTTTCCCCATGCGTCTCGTTCAGTTTGCATTGCCTGTTATATTGACCTAATTATCATAATCTTTATTGCCTAAAAGCCTTGTATAAGCATTTGAGTCCAGCTGCTGCAATGAGGGGAAGTTGCATAACCCTGACCTTATTGTGTACTCTCACTGACTAAGCACTTTGCATGTGGTTATAAATATTCATCAAATCAATATTACGGGATTTGCATTATATGAAAGATTAATACCTCTCCGGGAACCATCACCTTATCGTGGTGGAGAGGTTTGGGTGCCCCTATGAACCTGTGGGCTGTGTTGTCTGGAGCCTAGTGCTCCTGGTA
>JAODUH010028227.1:0-23361 GCA_027564835.1 Typhlichthys subterraneus
GTTAACATAGGAAAATGTCCGACAAACTCTCTGTAATACTTACAGTACACACACACGTAAAACCATCAGTTAACATAGTCAAGCGCCAGTCAGTTTCTGTCGCACACACACGCACACACACACACACTTAGGCAGGCACCCTTAAATGAGCAGTTCAAGTGCCTGTGTGTCTATTTGGTCTCTTTCAAAGCAAACATGTTGAAGGTGTGTGTTCTAAGGGGAAACACTACCCAGGTGTGGTAGGGTAATTGTGCTTGTGTGTGTTATGCCCCCCCCCTTCACACACACACACACACACACACACACACAGTGGCCAATGCTAAGCAGGTCAAGCAAACAGCTACACTAGCGGTTTAAAGACCAACATACATACACACAGTTAAATTACCCAGGCACAAATCCTTCCACTGACTCATACATACCACTAACCCCCTACAAAGGCATTGCTATTGCAAGCTAAATGTAAGCTAATACACGTTTTGTCAAATTCAACAAATATCTCCTCACAATCCGCTATCTTACCATTTTATGTGCGCGTTGAAAAGGTGATCTGATACTTCTACACATCCCTGGCTCCGTACATAGCGACATAAACAAAGCTTAAAAAACAAAGCCGTAGCGCTACGCTCTGCTTTACAATGTGTTTCAATGTGTGGAGGAATACTGTTTTGATTTGAGCTAAAAGGTTAGCCAAGCGTTCTCAAGGTTGACTGACCCTGCCTTTAAGCGGTTGTTTTTTTGTGTTTGTTTGTGTGTGCGCTGCTTGTAGGCAATGATAGAACCACAAACACTGACATGCTCATATACAGTATACAAACATGCGGATGAACAACCCCCACACGCAAATGCACAACTTTATACGAGTGCGCAGTTGCATATACACACACACACACAGGCCAGTAATGAGCTTGGGTTGTGGTTCTGCCACTCAGGAGAGTAACATGCACCTGCAGCCATTTTAGTTGTATGCACATAAATGTTTTGCAGTCCCCCGTCATCCACACACACACACAGGCTTCCGTTCTGTTCTTATCTTGCCTTTTCCATCTCTCTTCACCTCCATTTCCTTCATGTCTCCAACGTTGTGCTTTCGCTCCAACCCCACCCCCCTCCCCCTCCTGATCCCAGAGCCAGCGCTGCATGCAGCCTGTCGACTATCTACCTTGAGTGTGGACCTGTGGCGAGAATGCTAATCCACCGGCACACACAGGAGCTCTGCACCGGGCCAGCAGCCTTCCCTCCATCCCTCTCTCTATCTCTCTCTCTCTCTCTCTCTCTCTCGTGGGGGTCTACCTCTCCAACACTCTCAACCCTGCTGAGGAGAGAACACAGGGGCTGCGGGCAGCGCTGACCGCTGATGCTAACCTTTAGCGCTAAGATAGCTTTTACAGACTGCATTGCGTTGTTCCTCTAAGACTGAGATTGTTAAGATTGCATTGTACATGATTGGTAAGATGTCTGTGGTGTTTGCACTGCAACAGCAGAGCTAATAAAATAGTAAATATGCTAAATGCAAACAAGCACACTTTACTCATGCTATTCACTTGTGTGATTTGACCAGTCCGGGTCAACTAAGTCCAGACATGTAACATTAAATTGACTTCTTGTATTGAATATTCTTCTGTTCCTGTCTCTTGCTTATTGATTTTCACCTGCCCGTTGTTCTTTCAGCGATCAGTTTCTATGTACATTTAAACTTTCTTCAGTTTTCCATTTGAACAATACTGTATACGTCTCTAACTAAAATATGGAAACAGGGATACAAGTAGCTTACAAACCCACACCCTAGGCATACCATACACAAAGCAGTCGTATTAATGAGGCTGATGTTTCATTTCTCAGGATGAGAGTGATGTCCACGTTGTGATATTGTCGTTCTCAACCAAAAATCACGTCTTTCTCAATCACACGCACACACACACACTATACACACACTGTACACACACAATCATACACCCTTCATCCAACTCCACTCGACAACACAAGTGCACTTAGCTCACACCCAAAAGGCCTCTTGGGGAATATTATTCTCACTCTCAGCTTCTTACCTCTTCCCCAAGCCTACCCAGATGTCTCCCTGGAGACCCTATCCTCCTCTAGTATCCTCTTCCTTCCCTATTCTGCTCCCCTCCCCCATTATCATCGGGCAGGTGGTAGAACATAAATAATGCTTTTAGCACATTATAAGGTGGCACAGCACCTTCTAGTATTTTGCCGGTGACGCTCACTCTATCCACCGCTCCGCTCTTGGTCTGGTGGATAATTGGAGTCTTCTTCGTAGGTGGGTAGTTGACTATAAGTTAAAAGCATTGATTACTTGCTGTTGTACAGTTATGTACTATTGAAAACCTGCAAACGGTCCTGTTGCCCGCTTAGATTTTTAAAGGTTAATTATAATTAACGATATTAGTAGTGTTTTTGAGAACGAGTATTCGAAAACTTGTTTGGAAAAACCATCAAGTTTTCGAAACCTGTAAAATGGTATTCGGGACAGCCCTGCTTTTAGCATATTATGAAGTGGCAGAGCACCTTCTAGCGTCTGTCTGTGACGCTCTACTTCCTCTACGATCGATAAACTGGTCTAAAGATAATTGCAAGAATTCTAAATTAGTTAGTTAGTTAGTTACTTACAGTAGTTAGTAGTATTAGTAGTAGTTGTTATTTATTTTCCCAGCAAACCTTAGTTGTTTATAATAACAGAATTATTATTACTAACCCTCTCTCTAACTTACAGTATATTTGAGAAAAAAAAAAAAAACACTGAATACCATGAACAGTTTCTAGAGCAAACAAAATTTGCTATGTAAAATATATAAATCTTATAGACTGGTTTGTACATAATCCACCCAAAATTTGCCAGTTGGCATATAACAATTTGACTGTGAGTTTTGCTGATTTATGCTGCAACATAATTCCCAAATCTCTATGTTCTGAGATGTTATATAGGGTAGGATTGTTACCACCTTTTATCAATACACCGGGTGTGTACAACAGTCGTGAAAATAAATGTGCCTAATGAAATAAAGAGCTTTAATAGGGATCCACTGCCAGGTAACTGTTTTAATTAACACTCCAATTAGCTTGCTTTTACAAAAGCAGCATGTTGCTAATCCTGCCTTGCGCTACATCCGTATTGTTTTGGACCTGTGAGAGGAACCCCGTCGAGTGGGAGAACGCACCAGCTTCTCTGCTAACTCAATTAGCTTTTTCAATCACATTTCACCCTGCTAAAAAGTGAAATGTTCACCCTGACCTATAAAAACAGGATCCTGGTTGAATTAAATAAAATTACATAGTTTTTTAGAAACTGGTTATTCATTCGTATGACTTAACGTTTCTAAATCCCTCTTTGGAAATGTCCAGAGAAGTCAAAAATGTCAAGTGTGCCTCATGACTGCTCATAACAAATTGACTGTACCTCTTCCTGAATCTATATTTGACATTAGATTTGTTTTCATTTCAGGTGTGCAAAGACAGAAAATGTTCTTAGCATGTTTGTTACGGAGATGTGGCCATGGTTTGGCTCTGTCTGTATAGGGGAGAGAGTGTCAGGGGTTTGTTCATGGGACGTTGGGATTGGAAAGAGGCGTGGGTCAAGTAAACTAATTACCTGTGTAACTGCTGGCAGAGGAGGTTGAGGACCCAATGCACGACAGCTACGCAGTAAATAATGGTTTGTTTATAACAAAAGGCAGGAGCACAGGTAGTGAGCACTTACATTAGACAATTACAGACACAGGACTGGGGAAAACATGAGGTCTTAAAAGGCAGTCTCAGTCAGTCATTCTAGAGAACGATTGCTAACTTTGAGTTTAAATCAGTCCGCACAGAGAACAGTGTGCTAGCGGAATGCAAGGAGATATTTGGTGAATTTGTGAATTAGCTTGCAGTAGCTGACTATACCTTTTTTACATACACAAGTTGACAAGACAAGAAGACAATACATTTTTGTTTGATACGGACAGCTTTCAGTATTCACCCTAGAATTTCTGGGTCTGTCAGAATCTCAGATTTCCTAACAATTTAGCAGCATCAATCTCTTATTTGGACACTTTTCACCCTTCCGTGTTAGTCGCACTGGAAACAAAACTGTTCCTAAATAGACAGATTATTAATACTTTAGTGTAGCCTAATGCAAAAATAAATATGCCTACAGTTTTCAATGCCAAATTCACGAAAATTAGGGCTCCCCCACATAGAAAATGCCAATTTAATCACTGTATGTAATGTTTGATACACTATACCAGTGGCGTCCAACCCTGGTCTTGGGGATCTATGGGTACATTTTCAAACAGGGATTTTCCCGCTTCGTTAAATATAAAAATCCCATCCATACAGCACTGTTCAAAAAACATTCTCCATCCATATAAAAAAGCAAATGCCTTCAGGTGCTGTGAAGAAAAACTCCTGATGTAAAAGATGGAGATACCAACAGACACTGACGTCAAACAAAGGAGATAACTGAACATGCTGACGTTTGCAAGAAAAAACTCAAGTTTTCCCTGTCTACACATGAGCGCTGAGTCTCTTTAGCTTTACCCTGGAAGGAGTAAACTTGGAAAAACTTTATCTTTACCCTGCTAAAGAATCCAGCATAAACCAGCATGAATTCCATGCTGGTCCAGGCTGGTTCATACTGGTTACTGCTGGTCCAGGCTTGATCATACTGGTTAGTGCTGGTCTAGCTGGTGTACCAGCACACCAACAACCAGCATGGGATGCTGGTACACCAGCAAACTAGCATTCCATGCTGGTTCCAGCATGCAAAACACCTTTTGCTGGTGACCAGCAATGCTAGATGTTTTAGCAGGGTTCTCAAAATAATTTAATACATTTGCAGTCAAGATATTAATACGTTTCTCATTTGGCAGAGCTTACCATCATGTAACATACAGTATGCTAATCACATGGATGAGAAGTCTTTGATAAAGTGATTGACAGTGTGTAGTTGCCAGGTAGCTTGCTGGATGTTTTAGCAGGGTAGATATCCTACACGCTCTTTGTGAAAGATAATAGCTACTATTTAAAAAAAGCTGTGTACATGTAGACTATAGGCA
Organism: Typhlichthys subterraneus; assembly: GCA_027564835.1. NCBI lineage: Eukaryota > Metazoa > Chordata > Actinopteri > Percopsiformes > Amblyopsidae > Typhlichthys > Typhlichthys subterraneus. Next base: position 5,058 of record JAODUH010028227.1, read on the forward strand.
GTGAATGAACACAAGATTCAAATGAATGGGTCGTCATCAGGCTTCTGCAGAGATTGATGGTGACCATAGACTTAAAGGTGTAATAAGCTATTGCAAGCTAAATGCTAAGCTAATACACTTTATCAAGTTTAACACCTCCTCGCATTTCGCTACCTTAACGTTCTCTGTGCATGTTGAAAAAAAATATCAGATACTCCTACACAGCCCTGGCTCTGTAAATTGGAACATAAATAAAGTATCAACAAAGCTGTATCACTACGCATTGCTTGACAATGCATTTCGACGTGTGATGCGTCGTCTGCGGAGGGCCGTGGTGCGATACTGTTTTTTGATTTGAACTCAAAGCCCAAAGCAAAAATGACTGACCATAACTTTAAAGGCAGGGTCAGGCAGTTTTGAAAATGCTTGCTAACAATATCCTTCGGCAGCTCACATTGTGAAGCAAAGCGTAGGGCTTTGTTGATGTGAGTGGTGTTTGCCACTTTGTTTATCTTACTATTAACAGAGCCAGGGCTGTGTAGTATCACATTATAGTATCAGATTACACACACAGAGAACGGTAAACTAGCTAAATACGAGCCGATGACTCCCGGAAATTAATTCCAGCAGGTTGGGATAATCCCCAATTATGGTACATATAATATTATGTACATATGCACCACAATAATACTATTCAGTGCCAGTGCAGCAGTGATGCAGTGGGTGGAGCGGTGTGACAGGTGATCTAGAATTCATTAGTTTGAACCCCGCTAACTCCTCAGTGTTAGGTGTCCCTGAGAAAGACACCTAACACTAACTGCCCCCGGTGGTCAGGTGGCGCCTTGCATGGCAGCCATCATCATCAGTGTGAGAACAGGTGAGCGTGAAGCACTTTAATTGTCATGGAGGTTAGAAAAGTGCTGTATAAATCCAGTCCATTTACAACCATGGGTTGAGTGTGGCATTTGAAGTATGTTTTTGCTCAGCAGTTAAACTGATAACAAATCTTTGAATGGGGTTTGTATTGCAAGCCAGTTCTTCTGGGTGCAGTACCTCTCATCGCCACAAAACACAGCTGCTTCAAGTCACACCCTATCCCCCCATGATGACCCACTCATTTGAATCAGGTGTGTTGGAGCAAGGATCTCTTCGTAAAAATGTCTGAGAGTGGCATCTTTAATTGTACAGAGAAAAGCAGAGAGTGACTTTACCGTATTGAGAAGGAAAAATCCACATTATAGTTTGTAATCAAAATGTAGTTCTGTTTTGACTCATTTACCGCCCCATTCAAAATCCAATTTACTCTCCCTGTTCAGCATGTTATTTTTAGCTATTGTTTCTGTTTATTGGAAAATAATGACAAGGAAGATGGTAAATACAGAGAAACAACCATTTACATTATAAAGAGCTAACTTAAAGATATTCCAACCGAGACCCCCGGACAAATATACAAATGCAACATGCTGAGTAAGTGCTCACATCTCCCTTGAGTTTACACGGAACACCCTGGTATCTGAATCCCATATTGTCTCATATCACCAGTGAATGATGATTCTATGTTTAAACACAGAGGGTGCTCCAGACTTGGATTCAATGAGCCGTGCAGAGCGCAGGTTGTCTCGACTATGGGGTAACATCCCAGCAGGCATTTCACCATTTAATCCCCTCATTCTGGGGACCCAAGCTCAGCCTCTAGGAATCCTGCCAGGAAAATGGCAGAGGAACAGGCTGTGGACCGCCAGGCCAAACTATCAATCAAAGGAGAATTTACCCTTGTGTTTCAAGGCCACATTTTGCATACTTCAGCCTCGGTTTTTCTTCTGCGAATTGTGTTCATGTGATATAGAACATGTGACTGTTTAGTAGTCCGTTTGTTTCATCTCTCTGTCAACTCCATCCCCATCTTTCTTCTGACACTTCACATCTTCGCCTCCTTTTTCCCTTTATAGCTTCAGATCTTTGTCATGCCTCTGTTTTTGCGTAAATTCTCCTACATCCTCTTCGGCTCATCCGATGACTCCTCATCTCACATTTGGCAGCACAACCCCGGCATCTGCAAGCAAGGGTGTGAGATACTGGATTAAAGCTGTTGGCATAAACGATAAAATCCATCTGCACATAAGCAGCTGTTTTTAACTTAGAAGTCATAGGAGCGGAACTCAAACACCCCCTTCCCCCACTCTATCCCACTCCCCTACGCCAGCAGGGTAAATTATAGACATCTAAAACCTCTGTAGCCAGAAAGCGTTATATCAAGCATTCATTCACAGCTTTATGTGCTTAAATGCCTAATGTCCTTGTTTTATTTAATTATTTTTTGCTACATGAGTGTCTCAAGACAGGAGTTCACATTGAAGCATTGCAACAACAAACAGCCACAACTCCCCAATGCAGTATTATGGCCTGGCATTTGCGGCCTGTCATTTTTACACAGGGGTTTCCACATGATCTCTTTTTTTTCCATTTTTCTTTAATAACAACTGTTGATTTCTGCAACCTCAGACAGGACGACAGGGTAATTGTGGCTGGCAGGTACAGTAAGAGACACACGAGAACAGAAAATAGCTAAAAAGGTCAATGGGGCAACCTGGTTCACCTGGGGCAAGTGGCCATCTGCCAGAGCCTTAATAGGTTAAGAGTACGCGGGCAACACATGGAGAAACAGGAAGGTAATAAGCTAGCAAGAGACTTTCCTGATGGCAGCATTGATAGGAGACCAGGAAGTGACCGTTACAAGGCAGGAGGTTGCTACCTCCAGTAACCCTCTGGATTTATATAGCACTTTTATCCAAAGCGCTTTACAGTATTTTGCCTGACATGTGATTGCTGCCATGCAAGGTGCCACCAACCACTGGGAGCAGATAGGGGTTAGGCATCTTGCTCAAGGATGCTTACAGGTCAACACCGGGGTTTGAACCCACAATCTTCCGGCTGGAAGCCCAACACCCGGACCACTAGACCATCCTGGCCCTATGGTTCCTACAGTACCTCCAGTGGCTATGGTAACCCTCTTGGTCCTAGTTGCTATTGTTGGTACCTCCAGTGGCTATGGTAACCTTCTTGGTCCTGGTTGCTATGGTTGCAAAGCAAGGAGCTGTTCTTACTGATTCTCTTTTATAATACCAGCAGCCCTCATGAAGGGCTCCTCTGGGAGGCCAGTGAATGGCTGCTTTATGAGAGGGGTGTCCATCTTATCTTCCTAATAGGATTCCCTGCTTCTCATTAAATACTTGTCTGGTTTCTCTCACTTCCCCTATATACAGACCCCTCCCCCCCCTCCATCTCTCAGTTGGGATGACCTGTCTTTCCGCTGAACCTAAGGTACATGAATGTTCTTTGGATGTTTAAAGGGGACTTGGACCACATTTAAATTACAGTTGGAAACATGTAATTCCATATTTAAATAATATAAGATGGAAAAAATAGTTTTACTGTGAGTGCAGAGCCTCACATTCTCACACGTATGGACTTGAATTTGACCACTGAAAGTTGTCATTCAAAGATAATTTGAAAGCCATGCAGGAGGTTCAAGGGGCTTTGATAGTACCATAAAACTGCAATAAAAACCCCAGGCTTTTATTTGCTTTTTTTCAATCAATAAATTCAACAGGCCTTTATTTGGGACAGGCAATATGAGACAGGCATTTCATTACTTTCACACAAAGCCCTTGGGAAATATGTAAATAATATGTACCGGTCTATGGTACTGTATAAACGTTCAGGTAAAAGGGAAAAGACACATAACATAACAAACGTTATGGTAAAAAAGCCGCAATACTGTGCCGTACTAACAAAACTGCAATATAACCTGTGCCTGTAACCTGTATGTAATAAAGGGTGCACCGTCTTCATTAACGTAACGTTTATATATGATAATTTTCTACTTAAATGTACCTCTGCCACATTTTCTGATGCGTTCATAATGTTTTTATTCATATAAAAAGATTCATAATTTTACTTTACATACTTTATACATATTGGAATGCAGTTAACCTTTCAGTAAGCACCTACCGTACCTGACATCTGGTTTACCATAGGAGATGCCAGCCCTTCTTCAGCCCCCTTCGTACACCTCCACAATGTAATCCCATTCACACCTTCTAGCAGGTTACCGAGCATCTTCACACTTATTTAGAGCATCTACACATGAAAGTAGACACTCTCCTTGTCATATAGAATCAGTTATTTTCTCCCTCCACCAACATTTCCCCTTTTCATTTCCTAGCCTGTATTTTTAGCTTTGTCTGACTCCTGACCCTCGATCCATGTTGTTTCACTTCTCAATGAATAATTAAACAAATTATTTGTTTATCAATTAAATTAATTAAAATGTAGCTGCATTCTTTCCATCATGAATGGTACTATTTGATTTTATCCTTATTTGATTAAGCACTACTTCTACTGTGCGTAGCACAGATTTGATCATGCTATAAAATGTACACATTTAAGATTTGTGTTCACACCTGGAATTAAAGTCTGTCTCCCCATGTTGAAATCCACTTGACTCGATGCTTCACACTTCACTTGCCCTCATAAAATCATTAAATTCACATTCTCTGGCCATAAATCCACCACTCACAAAACGTTTTTCAAGAACTTGAGAAGAGATGAAGAGGTCAAAGACAAAAGACAGCCTGTCGTCAAGACACTTAAGCAGCTGCATGTACTTCAAAAAGTAAAAGGTCAACTGACAGCTGTTACCACACCTGATATTGCTTGCTCTCTTTTTATGAGAGAAAATATCAATTTCTAATTAGAATTGTGTTATGTGATAATCTAAACAGGCTTCATGTACTGTAGGTGCATCAATCGAACCACGTATTAAACTTTTTTACGATATCTAATATACTATCAAAACATGACAGGAACTAAATGTAAAAGGTGTTTAGGTAAATTAAAGATCAAAAGAAACATCCTGTCCTGTTGAAGGGTATAAACACTGTCTGACTCACACAAAACCCCTCAAGGTCCTTACTGTATGGGTTTGTTCCTTTTGCTTTCTCAGTTAATTATCTTGCCTGGTATGCAATCTAAATCAGTGCTGGCTTGTTAATATACATTCTAATGAAACATGCTCTATTAAATGTGGTGTGCATGTAGGGGTGAGAGAATGTGATATAGGATAATGTTTTTGACATAGCTTGTAAATGCTGTGATGCAGATCAAATTTGGTATAAAAAGTGAAACATTTGGACATATTTCCCTACCACTGATATATTATTGGATGTCCATTTCTTCTATGTGGTAGAAAATTGGCAGTTTTATCTTTTAAACATTCTCACTTACCACTATCCCTGCCGAGTGAAAAGGTTTGCTTTATAGAACTGAAACAAGCTACCTGTGGAACCTTATTCTCTTGATGTGTCAATTTAAAATCCAATATTATTACTCTCTCTATCATGAGTGATTTGTGGAAGCAGCTGGTGCCACATTGTTTAGGTGGACAAATCAGTCTACAGTGTTTCAATGATTGTATTGAAACATGTCTAGAAATAGCTTTTTGGACTGAGCCTGAATTTGTGCAAGTTAGAGCTGAACTATATGCAATTTGGAAGCAGAACTAGATCTATATATATATATATACAGTATGTCTTAGTTGCACGTTAATACCATGAGCATTGTATCAGAAGAAAGATTGCTTCTAATGATAACATATACAAAGGGGGCAAAAATATATTGCTGTATAGACCTACAGTATATGTTCAATCCCCCCAGAAGCATTCCTGAACAACAAACACATACACCTTCACCACTGACACCACAATACCTGTAATTGAGTTACTATGAATATTTTTGACTTGCTGCTTATTTAAACAAGGGTGCTCATTATAAGGTTGCCTACGTACTGTATGTGTGATACCTCTGCATAATGCACCAATAAAATACATGTACTGTACAATAAAGTATAATGTAGATATTTTGGAATATATTTACATGGTTATGGTAATATTTATACATTGATTAGCCTATACATAAAACAACTGAGCTATTGCACTTTTTTTTAACCTCATTACCACGCTTACCTGAAGCCACCGTAAACCTCCCAACTGTAGGAAATATTTTCTTCTCTTTGAATCAGAAATCTAATATTCCTGATAAAACACAAATGTATTACTTATGTTTTACATTTGTTACATTTTGCTAGTACTGCAATGATCACGCAAATTGATGGTGTTAGATTATCACCCTTTTAGATATTGCCGGCTTGCCAAACACATTTCTTTAAATAAATATAATTGGTGTTATAGCTTTTATAAATCACTTTAGCTTGAGAAATAATGTTAGAAGATCTCACCATGTGCACTTCTTCAGTATACCACTTTACATTAAGACTACCCTTATAAAGAATTTATAAATTATTTACAATTAAGTTATTAATTAGGTTGTAAACACTATCAAGCCATATTCAATGGTTATAAACAAGGTATTACTGTTTTCATGTGGGCTCACGATTACTGCTATCTATCAGTTATGTTAAAATGTCAGCTCTTGCTGCTATGCTACTATACAATTATGTTAGGTTTTGGTCCACTCCACACCACACCACACCCACAAACCACTAACATGTTTCCATGCTTCAGTGTTGCATTGAGACCAGTATGATCAAACCGCAGCCTAGACCACAAGCCTCCCTGTCTCGTTAGCTCCACCCGTGTCTTAGGTAATCAAGTCTCAGGTGTATCACCTGCCTCTAGTTGTTGATGTCTAATGGTTGTCTTCCTGGCTTGTCTAGTTGTGTAAATAAGTCCTAGTGTATTCCCAGTCCTTTGCTGATTGTTGTGTGTATGTACATGTAGATTTTGTTAATTCAAATCTTTCAACACAGCTCACAACAAAGTGGTAGCATTACGCTTTGATTTATCTTTTTTTTTTAACAATGCATAACAATGTGTGAGGTGGCGTTGCAAAGGGATATTGTTTTAATGTGAGCTCAAAGTTAGCAAGCATTCTCTTAAACAGTGGGTCCCAACCAGGGGTAGGCGTACCCCTAGGTGTACTTGAGCAGTTTGCACGGGGTAAGTGGAAAGATTGACACCCAGGGTGGGTGTCATTTGTTACACCACTCTGAAGTTCATGTGCATGTCAAAACACGTGCACGTCACATTGAAAATGTCAGGGAACTTTGCGGGCCACATTATGTTGTTAACCAACATGCTAAAACATTTTAAAGTAAAAAACAAAACAGCTAACTCTGTTAACTTGCATATTTATGATATGCTATTCCTATGCAACACCATTTTCATAATCAAACGTAACAGTTAACTTTTTACGCAGCAGTAAATAAAGTATTATTATTTTTTCAATGTTTGATGTACCGGGCGGGCCAGGTAGAACGTCTCAAAGGGCCGCATCCGGCCCCTGGGCTTGACTTTGCCCAGGCCTGATCTAGACGCTAACACATACTGTGTGTGCGTTCAATAGAACACTTGGAGAAGCACCAACACACGAGTATGGGCTATGGTACTATTGCCTTGTAGCTCAAGGGGTACATGAGACAGAAAAGGTTGGGAACCACTGCTCTAAAAAATAACCCTGCCTTTAAACAGAGTACTTCATGCATCATGAACCATCTATTGTAACAAGCAGTTTATTAGTGTTTGGTGCTTTATGGGCTATTCAGTGTCATTCTATAGAAATGGAGGCCATTTCAAACCCACAAAACTGCTGCACCCAACACTTTCATTAAGCTGAAATTGTGTACTGTACGTTGGTTTATAACTAGCTATAGAAATCATGTCTATAGTTTGATGCTCAGTGCTGCTTTGCATGCGTTGGACAGCATTTGGTTTCCAGCATTGACGTCTCATTACAAGTGGACTTGTATTATTTCCCTAGCGTCTGAAGATAATGAAGCTTGATACGGTCCACCTACTCCAAACCTTCTGAAGATATAATCAGAAAAAGTAAATGACGAGAGCACGTGTTTCATTTCCAAAACCTTTTCTCCTCTAACATACAAATAGACCAAGCTTACAGAGATGTGTCTCTAATGTTTTGTGCACACGTAAACATGTAACTGTTATGAACACAGCTCTGGCATCACTTTTTTGTTACCTCTTTTTCCACCTCTCGTGTCTTTGTGCCCATGAGGGACACGTGAAATAACATTCAGTTATTTTTTCTTCATAAACCATTAGGCCGCTCGTGAAAGGCAATCTCTCTGAGATGTCCGACCGCCACAATGAGTACTAATAGCACGAGGGCACATACTGTGGTATAGCCTGAAGCAAAATACCCTCTCATTAATGAATAAGGTGTTATTTGATTATCTGCCTCTGAACACAGAGGAATATTGATGATCGAGGCCATGCTGGAGTGTCTGTTGGGTATGACTGTCCTATACCTTTCAATTTCTGGCAAACATTTACCTTACTGATATAGGACTACTTGTGTAGGTTTAGGTCAGATGGATTGAGTAAGCCTATAGACAACTGGGAATATTTTTTGAACTGGGGAAATTAAATGCATCTATCGAAATACAACATCAGAACAACTACAGTATGTTGACTGAGAAGGTAATACAACATTTTACACAATTATGACACTGGTTACATCGGAGACGAACAATAACTTAAAATGCAGGCTAGTGACAGATTTAGTGACAGTAGACTGGGCAGATTCATGGATTCACAACATACTGGCTATGGAGGAGCTCTCTCTCTAAAATTTTGGGATTAACTAGCTTGGCTGTGCCTGACTGTTGCTCTCAGATCAATTCCTTTTCGCTGAGATTACAGTCTGGGAAACCCTGTTTGCAACATTCACACAGCCACCCTGCGTGAGGATTTTGAAGTCAAACATGTTTCGAAATGGTGGAAGAGATAGATGAGGCAATCAAAACAATTGTAGCAACGCCAATTAGTTCAGCGCTGTCCAATAGTTAAAAAATTAACCAGAGGTATCAAAGTAGGAACAAACGAGGCACCAGGCCAGAGCCATGGAAAGAACAGAGTTACGCCATCTCTGTTCACTCCAATGGACCGTTTTTTCACAGCAATGGTGGACCATGGAGGCTCAAAATAGTTCCCAGAAGTTAGCCTAAATAATAAAAGAAGAAGTTGGTTCAATTAGCCTACCCTAAGTTTGCTAGGACCCGATATCTCGTTCTTGTAATGCAGCATTACTTGGATTAGTAATTGTAATATTATTACCGTTTTGGAAACAGTAAATTGTTACACTACTAGTTACTGAAAAAGTAATGATATTACAGTAAATAGTAACTATTTACTAGTTAATGCCCAACACTGCCTATGTCACATCTAAACCACGGCCGTATAGCTAACAGCACAACACTGATTGGCCACACACTAGGTTACCGGCCTGAAACATTGTGATTTCCAAGCTCTCCAGACTGATTCTCGCGGCAAAGTCTGACGCTCGCGAGATAAGGATGGTCTTGAAAGGCTATTGTTTCTGCCCTCTAGAGGTGGAAAGGTGAAATGATTCCCATGCCACTCATACACACATGTGGGGTGTGCTTTGAATTGTGTCCCTAACACACAACCTCTGCTAAAATAGCTTCCTCTCATTAGAGACAAAACCCTACTTCTGTTTAGGTACAGCATTAGACATGTATACACTACAAATGGAAATACCCTGAGAAGAAGGTTATGAAAGCCCATGTCTACACTTTAATGCTGCCCTTTTCAAAGAAAGCACAATGGTTTCAGCCTGCACGCCTTGGAGGTGTGTTTGGACCGGGACTGAGACTGAGCTGGTGTTTCTGTCGCGTGTATTCATGTCAGAAAGAAGCACACCTGCAGGCTTTGTCAGAATAGATTAAGAGCAGATCGGTGAAACGGTCTGCTCTACATGCCAGCATCTATCAGCCAAGGAAGGTTGAAGTGGCAGAACTTAGTCAGCAGAGTAAAGTACGTACTCTGTAGTCACAATGTCAGTTGATGTGTAAGCTACGCCTGCTTTGTTTTCTCGTTTTCTCTTACCTTACCTTCCCACCGACGATTGAGAGATCATCTTACGTCACTAAATCAATGTAGCTAGAGGGATGCAGGGAGATAATTCAAATACCATCTCTACAATTAAAGAGGAAAATGATATTTCACTGTGCATCTTGGTGCTTGTGTGATCTGTATCTGTCTGTGTGAGACTGCATCTGGGTATTGAACATTTTGTTGTGAGGACAAAAACCCGATCCTACAGATATCCCTGTGTGTGTGTGTGTGCGTGTGTGCGTGTGCGTGCATCCTGTGTGGAAAGTGGACTGTGTGACCTTGTTTCAGCTCACCAGAATGACTCAGTTAAAAAGAAGGACATGGGTCTTTGGGGGGCTTCTCTGTAAAACACCATCTCTTCTGTGAGGATTTATGAGGCCCTATTGAGTTAAGAGCGAGAGAGGGTTTATATAAGAAAAAAAAAAACAAGGGCCCTCATGTATCAATGCTGCGTAGAAACTCTTTGTGCGTATGAGGCTAATTTTGAATGTTCGTCAGTACAAAAAAAAAAGTTATATATTAATCGTTCATATGCTTGATTTACGCACCCTTGTAAATTCTAACACGTTCTAATGTGCTGTGCGAGTGCACGTGAAGCGTAATTAAAATAAAGAAATGCCCTAAATGACCATTTATGGTCACAAACCTTTCCTTTAAAACCCTAAGAAACATTAAGATAGCAAAGAAGACAGAAAACGTGTAAAAAAAACATTTGGGATGCAGAAAAATAACTTTTGAACTCTCGAAGTGTAAACAAACAAGCCAAACATTTTGGAGGTTAACTAGGAGTAACAACCAATGTTAAAACGATATGACAACACCATAAATATTGCTGCAATATGCAGAAGGAAGAAAACATGAGAGCAAACTGCCAAATTGACACATCAGTATATACAATAGTTTTTTAGTGTAGAACTTTCGGTCATGATGCAATAACACACTGACTGTACTTATTGTTTGAGACACACTGACGCTAACATGGCACACTGACACTAACACTAAAACGCAAATAACTTTAAAAGCATATATTAATAATCAGAAAACTCACTGGCACTCTGGGAAAGGGGGTGGGGCTTAGTGCCATAGAGAGATATATTTTATTCTGCAAACTGAAAAGAAAACCTTTCAACGTGTTCTGTATTAATAAATTATATTATTCAATTAAGCCTAATGGTTTGATGTTTATTAATTAACTAGTATGCTGAGAAGTATTAGTAGCTAATTGTCTAGGAAACCATTAGGCCTACAAGACTAAACACATCATATTTTAAATTTTTTCTTTAAAGTTTCTGATTTGGTCTAGTACTCTCAATCTCTTCTCCATTTGGTGGATGGTATTTCATCAGCTCAGTTCAACTATTCTAAATCAAGGTGGTCGGAGGTATGCATATATTTACACACGTTCTCAAGTACAAGTACAAATTGATGATTCTCACTCTGCGTAGAAACGAACGTACGCATGGTTTACGTACATATCTGTTCGTACGCAACATTGATAAAGGAGGGCCACGGAGAGAAATGGAAGAAGGTCAAATTTGATCATGCGAGCGATGCTACAGTAAATATCACACTTATTGGATGTCAGTAATAGGCAACCAGATATGATATGCTGTTTATGCATGTAGTGAATTTGCATAATACATTGTAATATTGTGCACATACGCACCTGTGTACAAAAACAGTAAACAATCCAATTTATGTTAAAATCCAATTTATGTAATGTGTTGTCATGGCGACGTTTATTTCACCATTTGTCAACAAGTAGATATTAAATATAAATTAGGTGGGTTATCTTATTTTTAATTGATTTTTTCATTAGAGCTAACACACGCACGTGCGCGCACACACACGCACGCACGCACGCACACAGCAAATTGAAGATTGTTGTGAAATATTAATCTAAATGACAATGCAATTAACCCTGATATTTGTCTCGATTGGCACTAATGAAATAAATGCAATAGCCTCATAGGCCACACACACACACACAGAGGACAAAGTCCCGGTCCTACAGATATCCCTGTGTGCATGTGTGTGTGTGTGTGTGTGTGTACTGTGCATGCATACTCCAGAAGGCTAGAGGGCTGTCCAACTGGTGGCTTCAGATTGATGATGTGGTGATGTTGGTCATTCCAAACAGCGGGAGATGGAGAAACAGCTTGGCGCGTGTTGCGGGCTGGCAGAGGGCACATGATGAGGGATTGTGTGGAGGGGGGGGGGGTCATATGAAAGCTTAGGGGATGAAGGGCGATGATGTGGACCCGTTTGAAGAGCGTTAACGGTGCTAAATGAGATTGGGACTGTTCATTTACAGCAGGTGGTATTGAGAGCGGAAGGCCTGAGCTCTCAGCTGCTCAAGGACATGAACAACGAAAAAAGAGATTAACTACCAAACACCAACCCCACACACACACATACACTACCCCCTAAGGAAGACACCTCCTGTTTCATCACATGAAGTATATTCGTACTTGTGTGTGCACAGTGGCTGCTGTTTTAATAAACGTGCATTACACCAAATACATCCTATACTGTTTTTGTGTACAGTCTATATATGTTAAGATGGTCTCAATAGCACGGCTGCATATGCAACTATACACACACTGCACTAACTTCATATGCAAATCAACACAATACAAGAGAAGGCTTTAGATACTTCTGCCATCAGCAGGCAACTGCTTCATATGAAAATATACATTTCTATATAGGAATTGAGAGTTATTAAAGGCGGACAGACATAGTGATAGACAACAGTGCAGACAGGTGTGTCCAAAATGAGATTTATAGTCTCATGTACGTACGTTCTCACACACACATGCACACACACACTGCAGCGATCTGTGAATTGATGTGTGACTAATATGAGTACCATAACTGAGTGAAGCTGAGCTTTATTCCAGGTGGCATATCATAAGTCGTCAATCGTTCAGGGGACCTTATAAGCGCCTGGGGCCACATAGAGAGAAATGCTGATTTGTGAATGAAGTAACAGTGTCTCACCATAGCCTTTTCTATCAGACACTTTTCACGAGACTTGGCTTTTCAACATGGTTTCCATACCATTCTGTTGAGGAAACGGTGCATTTCATTTGTAATGTACAACTTGATGATTAATCCACATTTGTGCTTTAATTACTTAGAATAAAAGCACCTGCTAATGGAGTTAATTATAATTATATTTGAAAGAAAACATGTCTGTTTAGAACGGCTTACTGCAAGACGTGTCCAAAACGCCACAAACAGCTTTGTGTTGCAGCAGTTGTACTTGGGGATTGGGCCCGATTCCAGCAGCGGCACTGACAGAGGCCTTAGTGACTACAGGAAGCAAATTGGCTGCAATTACTCCTGCTAAAGATGCCATAATAGTCATGGCAGGCATTATGTTTTCACTGGTGTACCCTTGCTATTTAATGTGCATGTTAATCATTCTCCAGCGCGCTTGCTAACTTTGAGCTATAGGGTTTCCACCTGTGTCTCACATTAAACATGGACACCCAGATCGACAGACAGTTTTGCCCTTACCACAAGCAAAAACCATTAAGGCCTACTCTTACACCATAGACTATATAATTGTGCATTCTAAGGATTTTAAAACTAGTTCATGTTAACGGGGCACCGCCTGACGCACGTCGATGCCAACATTTAGACCTGTTCTATTTCTTGGACGTCAAGCCAATAACATGCACTGTATATCTGCAGGTTTCTGAGCTCCTTCGTCGACTTGATTTTACCTTTCGAACGGTGCATTCCCTGACGCGCCGAAGAACAATGGCTTAGATGTGCGGCGGCCTTTAGAGTTGCACCATACTTATAGGCTAATATATTTATTTTTAAATGTTTTGAAATATTATAAAACCTCAATAATGACAATATCCAGCAATAGTTAGGCTAGTTAGGCTAGTTAGGCTAGCCTAGGCCTAGTTTCATGTTGCAAAGTATTTTCGTTACAAAGTATTTAAGTCATTATGATTACTTCATTATTCATTCATATGGCTATACTACAATATGCATTAGTTCATACACAATAGCTAGTAAAAAGGTTTATTTTCATTTCTGGACTGATGCTTCTGAGTTCTGTCCCATTAACGCGTAACCATAAATACACCGTGGTGTTTCTCATTCTCAGTTCCCTTTCGTCTTTTCACAGTTGCTTACACATAATTGGCCTCATCTTCTGCAATCCCAGCCACTTTACTTTATTTACCATGTATTTATTCCTAGGTCATTATGGCTTTCACGTTTCTCCTTCTGCAAGCCTGTCTGTCATAGTAGGCTACAACTAGAATGTAACATAACGCAGGTCAACGTTAGCATGCCACACACAGGCTAAATCTCACATCCGCTCACAATAGCACAACCCCGTGCGCTTTAGCGTGTGTTCCACTTTGTCAACTGAAACAAGGAGTATCAGAGATCACCGTAGCGACACAGGAACGCTTGTTACTGTAACTTCAGGTAGAGGCACAGTGAGAGGTGAAGGACAGAGAGAGAGACTGCAGGAAGAGAGATATTGAGAAGCAAAAGCAGAAAAAGAGGGGTAAGGCAGAGAGAGCTAGCTAGATTGATTCTCACGGCGAAATTAAACTGAAGCTCGCGAGATCAGGATGGTCTCACGAGCTTCAGTTTAATTTCGCCGTGAGAATCAGTCTGGAAAGCCTCGGAATCATTTTGAATGCGTCCGAGTAGCAACTGAACTTTCTAATCAGCGTCACGTTTATAGCTATACGGGCGTGGTTTAGGTGTGCTTAATGTTATATTGTTTAGGTGTGCTTAATGTAATATTGTGGCTTACTAAAGTGTTAGATAACCTATATAGCAAACCACAATATTGCATTCACTAGGAATGCACCCACATATAGGCCTATTATTTACTATTAATTACATTTTGTTTGACATTATTACAATATGTTACCTCGTGGTTTTGTCAGTACCCTTCTTTATGTTTTACACCTGTTAATTCCTTATCGTCCTCCAATATTTGCAAACATTGATTATCTGCTTATGTCTCTGCTGCCTCTAGTTTATACAGTACAGTAGGCTATCTGTACTGTATGCTTAACAACCTGAACGATACTTTCTTATCTACTTCGGCACATCTGAGAACATGGCCTCATTCCTACAACCAAACAGAACAATCTTGATGTGTTGCTTTGCAGTTGCGTTATGCTAGTGGCATGCTGCATGACAAATAAGAAGACTCAGATGCCTAGGCTAAGCCCTCTATTTCTAATAGTTAGCTGGGCAAAATATTATTACAATAATATGGAAACTGTTATTACAGGAAATAATGTGTTGTGTCTGATAGCTAGGTTGTATATGTAGGCCTACTATACAATTTTACTGATTGTTATGGTTACGATTGGATACCTTCAAAAAGATAATTTCTATGCAAACAAAATATTTTTGCCATTCTGTTGAGTCTGTGAAATGAGAAGTTACAGAGGCTATAGACAAACTTCAGAGCATCATCTGCTGTATATACCATTCCAAATAGTTACTTTCTATTTGCATCATCTGTCACTGAAGAGTAGAACATGAAGTCCTAAAAAAAATAAAAGCCACACCTCCAAATGTCCTCTCTTGGACATCTGAGACTCACTATCTCTGTTTGCAGCTGTGAACGTCCTCTCTCCCGGTAAAACCTTATTTACCAGAGATTTAGCACCCAGACTCATGATCCATTGCACACAGGGTGGGAAGGATTACGTTAATGAACAAGTTTGAATTCCAGGCAGGATGGTGTCTGTTGTGTGATGCTGCTATGACATGAAGAATCCAACAGGTAATCTGTGAAATTTAATGCTCCTATCATGGCGGGAAGAAGGGGGCTTCTGTCTTCATTCCTATGGATGCTATAATCTTATTATTCAGCCAGTATGCTGTGCAAATGGATGTGCACTGAACCACGGAGGCTGTCTCGCGTCTTTGGTCAGTCAGTGTGATAATTCCTTGCTCTGGGGAAAATCTACCTGCAGAGTGGCTTTCTACTGGTGTGGTTTGTCTCTCAACACTCACTACAAAATAGATATCTATATATCTCTGTATCTATAAATAAATAAATATATATATATATATATATCTCTCATCCTTTCCACATGAATTACACCTTCAAAGCGGATGTGTAAACCTTGAGCAGGACACAGTTGGTTGTGTCTTAGCAGTGGCTGTAACACTTCAATAATCGGTTCAGGGTATGCTTTACCTCCCCCATTAGCAAGTTCACCCAGATGTCAAGTGGGCAACATCTCACAGGGCCATATTGATTGCGTCAGACATTGAGGTAGGTCTGCTGGGTTTACAACATTGATCTGCACACTTTTTAAGTGCTCTCTTGATATAGACTTTAAAGCCAACATTGAATTCAATCAATTTTTTCAACATTTTATTTGGATGCAACTAGCAACTCACGTGATACCAGATAATGAAACAGGGCAGACCGTCAGTGAGAAGCCAGAATACATTAGTGTGACTGATGAATAATATAACATGCTTTAGAAGCACAAAGAGCATTTGAACTCATTCACTAATCCACACACAATGTAAGCCTGTTAAGTCATTATGAACACAGGATGGGCTTCATTTGTATAGCATTTCTGATGATACCCCACATAGACGCTTGATAATACTATAACACATAGACCATAGACATGTAGAGGCCTATCTGGTAATAAAATAAAAGAGTTCTTACTGTATACTTTTCTACCATTTAAGAATAGTTTTAGCCCATATTAGCTTTAGATGCTATTATTTGTCAGAACAGCAAACCATGCTAAATATACTATACAATATACTGCAAAATGTAAGCAGAACAAAGGAATCTTCCATCCATGAAATTTATGCACTATTTGAATGTTTTGTTTGCTAGCCTAATGCTTTGAGAAAATAATGTGGTCTATGTGAAATAGTTTTTATGGTTGTTAATTAAGTAATTTCTGTCAGTGTTTTCAGACGTGTAGCCTATAAATTATCTATTACAAAAGGGAATACAATACAGTAGTTAAATATGAACTTGCAATTCTCAACATAAAATAAAAAAAATCTAATGTTCTTGTTTTCTTATACAGAAGCCAATATGTGAACACTCTTGCTCTCTGGTGAGCCAGATGCCTATGTGTGGTAGCCCACACAATCTCTTCTTCGTCATCTGGCTCCATCGTCCTCTTGATGAGTATATTTTAGCTATGTAAAATAGACACTGTTTCTGATTCACTTTATATGGGCGTATGTGTCCTCCAGCTATTGTCGGGCAAAACTTTTTACAAATTGATAATTTTGCAGTAGATTTATCTTGAGAGAAAGTCTAACTATTTGTCAGGAATTTGTATCAATATGCAGAGAACATATCACAAGAACTTACAGTAAGAGGCCATTTATATTAATGAGCTATATTAGCTCAATGGATTTTTTATATATATAAAGCAAGCCATTCTAAAATCCCTGTTAATTAAACACATCATAAAAAATATGCCGTTAGCCTGCCCAACCATTTGTGAAATGTAAGACAATGGGTGCGTCCAAACAGTGTGTACATGTCTTGTAATGTCTCGTGATCTCCGTCCTGTGCTAGTCTCATCACTTCATGTGTTTACCTCGTGCTTCAGTCCTGTTTCCCCGTCACTCCCTGCCCTGTGTTTACCTTGTGTTTCAGCCCTGTTTCCCCGTCACTCCCTGCCCTGTGTTTACCTTGTGTTTCAGGCCTGTTTCCACGTCACTCCCTGCTCTGTGTTTACCTTGTGTTTCAGGCCTGTTTCCACGTCACTCCCTGCTCTGTGTTTACCTTGTGTTTCAGGCCTGTTTCCCTGTCGGTCCCTGCCCTGTTTCCCAGTCTAATTAAGTCCACCTGTATCTGAGTAATCATCTCTAACACCTGCTCCTCATTGTTGTTAGCCAACAGTCTGTCTTCCTGTCTTGTCTACTTGTGTTTTCCTGTGTCGGTTATTGTTGATGTAAATGTCAATGTTGCGTTGCTCCCCGTGTTCCTGCCTTTTGGCTGTTTTGAATAAACCTGCTTTACGTTAATAAACGTGTCTCGTTTTTGGGTCCTCACCACGATGCAGTGTGACATGTCATAGCCAGGTGTCCAATGAGACTAATCTTACTTTTAATAATCTGAGATTTTATGGGGCTACAGACCAGTAGTTTTAGTGAATGTTTCCAACAAAACATCAATATGGTTCTATGTAAATTGATAGTTACAGCCTATTTCAGCTAATAGTTTGACACAAAGATAATCATATAAGAAAAATGACAAAA
Source organism: Typhlichthys subterraneus (assembly GCA_027564835.1). Taxonomy (NCBI): domain Eukaryota; kingdom Metazoa; phylum Chordata; class Actinopteri; order Percopsiformes; family Amblyopsidae; genus Typhlichthys; species Typhlichthys subterraneus. The sequence goes on from JAODUH010028227.1 coordinate 23,243, forward strand.
CACAAAAAACAAAGGAATTGTGAAAAACAATGAATCCACAAAATCCATCCATCCATCTTCATCCGCTTATCCAGAGTCGGGTCGCGGGGGCAGCAGCTTCAGCAGGGGACCCCAAACCT
>JAODUH010028258.1:1653-23357 GCA_027564835.1 Typhlichthys subterraneus
CATAGCAAAAAGAATAAACTTAAAAAACTACTGGTTTTAGTTCCTTTATATCCAATTACTGTCTCTGGTTGGAATATGCATTGCAATAAAGGACATATTAACACTTTTCTGAGAGAGCTGCCTACATCCAATAGAATACAGTACACTGTTCCAGTTGCTGACCTTTAGACAAGCCTGGGGGAGGTACCGCATGATAGAATTCACTAAAGAGAATTAATGTCTTCTGTTCAGGTACACTGATATTATGTTACACCAATAAATCTATTCTTATACACCCAGTTATGCATATGGGAACTGGAGTCTGGCTTGTTATTAATCTTTTTTGTATCGCAAATAAAAAGATCAATAGGAGGCAAAAGCTTTACGTTTAATATATTATTATATTTTATGGCACTTATGTTAATCTTGGTGTCAGACAGAGTGAACAAATTGAAAACATAACACAAAATTTGGTAGGATAGCTACTGTTTTAAGTTCATGACACTTATTATCTTCCTCTGAGCTCCAGTGATGAGTCCCCTGTGCAGTGTTTGTTACTTTAAATGGATTTCCACTGCGGTATAAAGTCCCCGTTAGTGTGTGATACAATTGAGATAAGGTGATTGTAATTACCATTTGTTGTCCTTACAGCAGGAATGGGCAACTTCTAGCAAATGCATCTCAACACTTTGTGACTATTGCCATGCTACCCTGTGCTAGCCTACATTTAAATTGAACTTAGTTATCAATTTGCATTAGTATTATAGATTGTTACAGCGTTGAGAGGGCTATTCCAAATCCAATTTACTTTAGAGTTCATACTTCTCACCAATGTTTATCTTAAGTCACTGGCTCTCTACCCTGTCAGTGTCAGGCCAGAGTGTCATCTATAGTCACAGGATTTACCGCAATCTGGCCGGCTTTTCTGTTGACCGTGCAGACTACAAAACAGTTGCTTTTAATGCTGAGTCAGGATTTCACCGCTTAAATTTCTCTCGCCGACCACGGCTTGCCAATCACGGTGGAATTCACCCGAGCCGGACGGATTATTATATCCTATTATATCTGCGGACTATCCTGATGAAAGTAGATGGATCGGACAGTTTGACGCACGCTTTCGTGCGTCAGTGATCTGACTGGCCTTTGGGAAGGCGACGGACGTGATGTCATCATTCTGTTAGTGAAACAGGGGCGGGGGGGGGGGGTTTGCCAGTGACATGCCGGAGGGGAGTGAGATGTTACATGCAGCAACCAAGAGCTTCTCAATCAATCCTGCCATGGCAAATCAGAGACTGACGATGGAGACTGCATGCTGCGCTATAGACCAGAGCGCGCCTCACTAATGACGGTTAGGCTTCAATGTTCTCTGCAGTGCTGACAGTGAATCAATACCTTTATTTGTGAAGTGCAGCTGCTGACAGACATAGTTCTATACTGACAGACACCCTTCACCCCCATTGCTTATTAAAACCTGTTACCTGTGCGAAAATATCCTGCCGAATTGAGTCGCTTCACGTGGTGTGTAAACGAACATTAGTCGCGTGATGTTCCTGTTCCTGTTGTGTCTGCAGCATTGGACACCACCAAGGACCCCTGTCAAAAAGTCAAGTGCAGCCGTCACAAGGTCTGCGTTGCCCAGGGTTACCAGAGAGCCATGTGTGTCAACAGGAAGAAACTGGAGCACAGGTTGGTGAAGGAACCTGCCGCTATAGGCGCCTCTGTTCTCCCGACAGAGCTATTTCAGTTCCAGGTCTGAGGGAGAGCCTTGCATATATATGAGGCTCAGAATGCAGCCTCTCGCTGGCCCTCATTCTGACTAATAGAAAGGTCTGCTCTCTGGGGTAGTTGTCAGCAGCCTGTTTTAGCTGTTCTTCAGCGGGAAAGGCTTTGATGGGCTCCTATTGGACAGCTATTGATTCCAGGCGTGTAGCAGTGCCAGACAATGTCGGGAGTCAGGAGTGATGTCATATCAATGGCAGCACCCAGGGTGAAATATGATTAATCAATCAATCAGTTTAATGGGATGGAATTATAGTGCGTCAGCGTGAAAGTAACACACACTGTTTTGGGACTGTCAGAATGGTACAGTTACATAAGGGATTATTTCTTTGCCAAATGGACTCTATATTATACTACGTATTTCATTTAAAATTATACACAGTCACTCACTACACTGTATCAATTAGCTTTTGGCGACACAATGCCGTTTTATATTTTTTAAGCGTTCTCTCCACTTTGGCTGAAAAAGAATAGAGCTGACTTGAAAATCTGAAAATAATTAATGGAGTGAATCATTACTACCTGCAAAGTCTATCTGTAGCGACAGACAGGCATTAATCTTTTTCAATAAAGAACCTCGTTGACTGAGTCGCCGCAGAGATGAGAGAGACTGGTGTGGAATAATGGATAATAAGCCACGCTAACACGCAGCCATAACAAAGCACCCTGGCATCATTACATTACTGTTTTAAAGCATATACCACAGTGCACATTGCCTACCGATGAGACTGCCAAGTTACTGACGTGCCAACTGATTATTATTATTATATTATTAAACAAGCCGTAAGTGAGGAGCTGCTTTTAATTTTTTATAAGCATACTTTTTTGATTTGTTTCCGGAATTACCCTTATGTTTAAAACCAGCACTACAAAAACAAGCATCTTTACTCCTTCCCATACAGACATTCCCATATGTATGTATATATATATATATATATTTCTCACACTGCTCTGCTCTGTACTCAGAGTGACCCACACCTTTTAGGTACATATACATGTGCGAAATTCATCCTCTGCATTTAACCCATCCCTCAAGGGAGCAGTGGGCAGACGCTGGTCACATGACACTGACTGGAGAGTGAACCTGACATGTTTTTAGATAGTGGGGGGAAACCTGAGCACTTGGAGAAAACCCGCACAGACACTGGAAGAACATGCAAACTCCACACAGATATATGTGAAACAGTGAGCTATGGCAGGGTTCTGGGGATGCTCTAACACAATCTGCGTCCACGCATTAATTTAATACATTAATGGAATGTTCTTGGTTCTCAGTGAAGGTGAATAAGACTTTTCATTATGTCGTCAGAGTCAAACAGCCAGGACAGATGAAAAACCATGAGAGCAGCTGCAAGCCTTGCCCTGTCGCCGCCTCTTCACCTGTATGTGGGTCGGACGGACACAACTATGCCTCTGAGGTAAACAAACAAACAAACAAACAAATGCATATGGTGCCATGGCGACGGGTGACTCTCTGACTGTGCTGTTATCACGGAGAAATGGCAGTTGCGACCAGTCAATCCCTAAACTAGTGTCGCCGTTTGAAGTAGCGAGGGCAGGGGCAGGAGGGCGTCGGCGCTCGCTGCGTCGACATGGAAACGGGAGCGCAGCGCTACATCACCGCTGGCGCGAGGACAGGTGTGGCGTGCGGGGCGCTGACTTATGATTAATGGCCGCTGCATCGTTGAGCGACGTCATTGCACGCCTGTCCACCGCCAGCGCTGCTTATTGATTTATGTACATTTTTTATTTTTTATTTTTTATTTTTTGACCTTGACGAGTCAGCGGAAAATTACTAGTCACTCTCGCCTGTTGGCTGTTTTTTTGCTAAGCGCGGTGTCTCATCTGAATGAGCAATGTATTTTCTTCTTTTATTTTTTCTGCGGCCACCCCTGTAAATATTCATAATAGTCCATTTTAACTCAATATTAATTGCAATAGCCCATTTTAACTTCCTCCTTCCTTCCTTGCTTCCTTGCCACAGTGTAAAGTGGACCAGCAGGCCTGTCTCTCTGGCAAAGAGCTGAGTGTGAAGTGCGCTGGCCTTTGTCCTTGTCCCACAGCCTCTGTACCCCTCTCAAACACAGAGGCCAAACATGGCAAGTGAATGTTTTTTTTAACTCTCACACTTGTTTTGGGGAACTAGGGAATTAACCCCTGCTTTTAGCAATACAAGCCATGTTTACTGCTGCAGGTCAATAAGCCGCCAATTTCAAATACATGTGGTTAGCTAAACATCCCTGTGTGATTGTCTTTGAAATCATGTAATCGTAATTCATTATTTAGTGTGTATGTTATCTATCACTGCAAACCAAACGGTATTGATTGTTCGTGGCCGTTGGGCATGTGAAAATGTCAACAGATCAAAGGGATGAAATGTTATTCCTGTTTTTCATCTGAGGACTAAAAGTCTTTAGCCTGAAACCGGAGCTCAAAAGTGGATTCATATTGGAAAACGGCAAATTGCTACAGCTGTGCAGTTAATTGCCAGATGATGTTTGCTTTGATTACCAGACAATACACAAAACATTAAAGGCCAGTAAAGAGATTTTAGAGTCAAAGAAAGTTCGCTTTCCAGTTCCTCCTACATTATGGTTTTATGTTCTGTTGTTGCTAGATGCGACATAAGCCAATGTACAGCAAATGTGCAATCCAAGCTAGATAGCTAGCTAGCTAGCTCTGTCCTCAGCTAGGTGAGTCAGGATGCTCTTGAGCGCGAGGTGTAGTCAGCTATTGCAAGCTGATTGTAAGCTAATACACTTTTTGTCAAAGTCACCAAATATCTCCTCACATTTCACTAGCGTGCTGAAAAATAAGATGATACTGGCTCTGTGAATAGGAACATATAGTGGTGAACACCGCTCACAACAACGATGCCCTTGGCAGAGCGTCTGAGGGAGTTTGTTTTGATTTGAGCTAGCAGACGGTCTCAGGAATGACGTAGATATTGGGGTTTCCGCCACCCCAATCCCTCTCCCTCTTTAGAGAGCTGCACTGGTCAGGACCTAGCAGACCTGGGTGACCGCTTGAGAGACTGGTTCCAACTTCTCCATGGCAACGCTAAGCAGAACAACTCTGGCAAACCGGGCTCTGGCACCACGTCAGGTCAGCAGACAGAGCTGAGTAACGGACGGCTGCCTGCACACGCACGCTCGCTCGCGCACGCACAAGTGCACGAGTAACATGCGTACATGTGCACACACACACACTGATGCGCGCACACACACACACACACACACAGCCACACGCACACAGGCTCACATGCGCACAAACAAAACACGCACAAGTTATTGGAAAACTGAAAATGTATTGAAATGTGTCAACATTAATTAACAAATTACAATTCTGACTTGTATAAGTAATATACTGTACATATATAGTATTGTTACTATATATAGTATTGTTACTACTAAAAAAAAATATACTGTATATATATATACTATAAATATATACTATATATATAAAAAATATACTATATTCATATATAATATATTCATACTATAGTATATACTATTTGTTAATGTACTATAAATAGTACAACATAATATATTAACAGTATATAAAGAAAATGTTCTTGAACTATAAAACATGTAACATGAAGTATAATACATTTCAGCACTGGATAAGAACCTGCTTGCCAGCTGCAAGGATTCTATTGGCTGGATGTTTTCCAAGCTGGACACCAACAGTGACCTCTATCTGGACCAAGCCGAGCTAGCTGCCATTAACTTGGACAAGTACGAGGTCTGCATCCGACCTTTCTTCAACTCTTGTGACAGCTACAAGGATGGGAAGGTCTCCACGGCCGAGTGGTGCTTCTGTTTCTGGAGGGAAAGTGAGTAGGCTGAGAGCCGCTGATTAAGTTCACTGTCAGTTTAAAGGTGTAGTCAGTCACTCTGGAGAACGCTTGTTGATATTTGAACTGGATGAAAACACCTCTCCCTTCAATGCCACAGCGAAGATATTGGAATAATAACAAAGATGAAGCACTGTAATGCATTTCCATGGTAGCAAAAGATGAACGCTTCCGGTCTCTTAAGCTGCCGTGTCACCAATTATATTTTGCTGTGGAGGCCTACATATAGAGCGCCCAGACGGCTAAATCTACCATGCATGGCCTGAAACAAAGTAAATTTACTCAAAAACAGTACGCTGCAGAAATACCATTGTGCCCTCAGATTGATCGTAGGTACTTGAGAATTAATGTAATATACTCAAAATGAAAATAAAAAATTGTTTTATGTTTATAACGTTAGAAAAATATATATTCATTGTTTGGAATTGCTAGCTAGCGGTAGTCTGTTCTTCAAACTCCGGTAGTGTGTCGTCCTCGTTGCCTAGAGACACATTCACTCTGCGTTGCGCTGCTCTGTATGCTTGGCGCCCCACCTCGCGGTGAGTGAAGCAAAAATCGCTTATCGTGTGAAGGCGCCTTTAGTGTATAGTCGCTGACTATACCTTTAACCCACACAGAATTTGTACAGCGTATTGTGCCACAAACAATGTGTATCAGCAGGCATCTACACAGTTGTTATGGTAAATTGCCAGTAACTAAAACTCCCAGCAGATTCAGTTAGAATACTAGCATGTATTTGTGTTAGGTAAACTCAGGTATTAATTGAAACCTTATTTGCACACCAAAACAATCTCATACATGGGTTGTTTAACAAACAATAAGCTTGCCCCAGTTTCTCCACCCATTATTAACTACAGTTTAGTGTAAGGATTTGCTTTAACATTCTCAGTAGTTTGCATACTCCAGCACAACCTTGAAAAAAAAAACCATTATATTTATATATAATTTATAGTATATAGTGTGGGGGAGTGGAATATAGTTGACTCTGAGTTACCATTACGGTGTATGACTACAGTATACGGCTATAGTGTATGACTGTTGTTTGCTGCAGTACAAATGCACTCTGGTCTGAAAGCTGCAGGTCTTTAAATGATTGATCTAGCTCACCCTCTTGCCAGTCACAGACAGAGACAATGGATCAGCATATGCAGCAATGAAATATAAGATTTCTTTATGAAAATCAACGGGGACAAAAGCGGATAATTATTGGGCACATTGATTGAGACAGAGCTTGCGAGAGCGCCTCTGCATATTCACTTCACTTTTCTTTCCTCGCAGAACCCCCGTGCCTGGCTGAACTGGAGAGAATCCAAATGCAGGAGGTGGCCAAAAAAAAGCCTGGTAAATAAACATTTTATACAATGTGAAGACAGTGACGAAGTACGCTACACCGGTGATCCCAAAGTGTTTTTCTTTCATGTCCACCAGCACCTTTCAATAAACAGTACCGTAGCTGAATGAGGCCTGCCCTGTTCACACACAAAGCCAGTAGGACGAACTGGAATTAACCTGGATATTATCAAACACAAATAATAATGATGAAACTGCATTTCAATGATTACGTGATAGATGTGTTTTTTTATATATTGTGTAAAATTAGACTTAATCCACAACCTTATTCTTTTAGTGATGCTCTGGCAACCTAGATATCCTTCTATATCAGCTCCAGTAGCTAATGCTAAACTAATGCCCGCTAATCTGCCTGGAGGTCTCCCTCCTGCTGTTGTGGCCATGGCCGGTACTGCAGCTATGTGCTATGGCGAACTAAAAGCATAATGATGATGGCTCATAGAAAAAAACACCTCGTAAACAAAAATGAACACCACACAATTTCAGAAAACATTCGATATTTAGTTTCATTTTAAATGTCTCCTGAAGCCCAGGAAGGTTTGTTTTTATTCACGACATTGTTACAATGCAACGAGCATGCATTCCGGAATGCGTGCTTTGATGTTTTCTCCCTAACGCGTGCTCCGAAATGAATGGCCGCCATTGTTACATGCCATGTCCAGTTTTTCTACTGCATCCATGGATGCTGCCTGGGTAGTAGTAGGCACTAGCTTAAATCTCCAGGCAACATGTCTGGGTGCATAGGCCTGTGTGTATAGCAAGGTGCCTAGAGCAGCCTCATTAAACAGATCACAAGCACATAGCTAGGATTAGGCCCTAATCAGGCCAGAGATTAGGCAGCACTGGCATTGGCCATTTGGTCCTTGCTCTTTGGGAACTCCACACTAACTGGCATAGTGAGATATGACTTTGAATTTAGCCAAGATGTAGCCCCCCCCCCCGCCCCCTCCTGGCACTGCAAAACAAGCAGACAACTAGCTACATACATAGACTTGAACCTGTCTGGTGAAACGGCAGGAAAAACATAAATTGTATTGCCGGAAAAGACTCGCAATTGGCCACGTTCTCTCGACACTTATTTCCAACCAATCAGTTCTGGAGAGCAGTAATGTTGGGAAATCACTGAAGCCAACCCAAAAAGTGTGATGCAGGATCAATTGTTTTATCGGCTTTAGCTAAAAAAAAGAAGACAAATACAAATAATAAATGAATAAAAAACCATAATACATTAATAATAATAATCAATAGTTTCCATTACATGTTGCTTGCCGTCCAAGTGTGTTAGAAGACAGGAGGAATGGTTGTCATTGGGGGGAGGGGGTTTGTGTCTATGTTGAGCAGGCCTTCAGCGCTCCAGTCGTTGGCATTGGACGCCACTGTCCGCAGGGAGCTATGGGAGCCGTGGTGCTGTGTCAATCAGGTGTCACTGCAATCCTGCATGCTACCCTTGCAGCACTCGGCATTCCCATCCGCCCAGGCAGCGAATATTAATCCGGACAATCGGCTTGTGTGTGTGTGTGTGTGTGTGTGTGGTTAAGCAAAGAAAAGAAACGACCCTATATTCCCCGCCTATAGCCGCAGGTCTTATCAGATCTGCAAGGTGCGAGGGTTTGTGGGGGAAAGGGGGGGTGGGGGGACATTTGCGGTTATGCTGCACTTATCGCAAGCATTGGTGTGAGACAGCTTTGTGTGGTGCGGGCATAAATATTTAACAACCGTGTGTGTGTGTGTGCGTGTGTGTGTGTGTGCATGTCTGTACACGTGTGTGTGCGCACGTCTGTACATGTGTGCATATGCATGTACGTGCACGCACGCGTGTGTGTGCATATGCATGTGTGCATATGCATGTGTGCGTGTGTGTGTGTGTGTGCGCGCATATGTGTGTGTTTGTGTGTGTGTGCGCGCATATGCGTGTGTGCATGCATATGTGTGTGTGTGTGTGTGTGTGTGTGCGCATATGCGTGTGTGTGTGAATATGTGTGTGTTTGTGTGTGTGCGTGCGCATATGCGTGTGTGCGTGTGTGTGTGCTTGCCTTAGCAGGCGTGTACATCCCCAGCTGTGATGAGGACGGCTATTACAGGAAGCTGCAGTGTGACCAGAACAGAGCAGAATGCTGGTGTGTTGACCAGCATGGCGGGGAGATGGCGGGCTCTAGAATCCATGGCAACCCAGACTGTGGTAAGCAGCGGGATCACAGCGGACAGCCATGCTGTTGTTCGCCCCCCGCAAAACAACATTTTAGCTTTCAACCAGAAACAGCATTTGGAGTTCCCCTTTCATTCACCTTGTGGGCTCAGGTCGGTTATGACTTTATGGCAACCCAAGTTGATTTCATTAAGCTAGTTGTAAGCTAATTATTAACGTTTTTCAAATTCACCAAATATCTCCTCGTATTATGCTCTTACCGTGCGTGCTGATAAAATAATCCGGTACTTCTACACAGCCCTGGCTCCGTAAATAAGAACATAAACAAAGTGGCGAACACCGCTCACAACAAAGCCTTTTGCTTCGCAATGCGTTTCAATGTGTGGGGCGGCCCTGCGGAGGGAGGGAAATTGTTTTGATTTGAGCTCAAAGACAGCAAGCGTTCTCGAGAATGACTGACACCGCCTTTAACCTGTTCTCTTTTCAGACGAGGTGGTGGGATATTCTGGGGATTTTGGGAGTGGAGTGGGATGGGAGGATGAAGAGGAGAAGGAGGCCGAGGAGAATGGCCAGGAGCCGGAGGAGGAGGAGGAGGAGGAGGAGGAAGGGGAGGCAGACGATGGCGGGTACATCTGGTAGGACTGAACTCACTGAGAGCCATGGAACAGCTATCTCCACCACATGGCTGGCTTTCTCCGAACAACTACTGCTAAGGATTTTGGGGGATTTGGCTAGGAAGGCAAGGATCTGTGTACTAACCGGAGGTGCGTTCAGAAGTAGCGAACAGTGGCGAACGTTCGTGGCGAACATGTTTGCTTTGTTTTTTAATTTTGAATGATTTGCGTAAAATGTTAGATTGAAACCGTCACCCTTCGTCAAGTTTCAACGCGTGTTTGCCGAGAACCGCCTCGTAAAACCGTTTGCTTTTGTTCGCAAACGTTCGCGGTGTACACAAAGCAAACTGAAAACGGTTTAAATATGTTTGCAAACATTCACTATGTTCGTAAATTGTGATCGCACCTCTGTTTGATTATGTGTTGCTGCGCAAGTCCACCGATGAGCGTTTGTTATTTTTTGTCTTGGATATGTGTAATGCTTCATTGTTTTACTGGGCTATGAGCAACAGGGCTTAATGCTTCGCTGTCCTAGAAGAACAGCCTCGGCTGCCTGCTGCACCGTAGGTACAGTATACCGTAGCTCATCAGAGATCCTTATCTGTGTAATTATCATCTATGCATATAGAGATTTAATTTCCATTGTGAAGTGCTTGAGTATTAGAGCCACTGTCCCTTTGGAATGGATAGAGAGAAGTTAAAACGGCAGTGCAATGTGGTTATGTATTTCATAACATATTCTGTATATAAGTCTTGTGTCATTGAACTGGGAATCCATAGTGAATTTTGAACTGATAAGATTTTATGGTAGTCATATATATATATGGACACAGCTCTCTCCGTGAGCTCTATACTGGAATTAATTTCTCCCGTGAACTATTTTGACTAAAACTTGTAGAATGTATTTTCGTGTACCAAATGGCACCTAGAAACCACTCTAACTTCCCAACCGCTAAAATCCGCTCCAAGAATGTGCCACACCGGTTTTTCTTTTCTAAGTATGCTACTGTATTTTTTCTTTTTTAAAATGTGTGTGTACTTGAATTCTCTGTTTTTTTTTTCTCGTGAGTAACTTGTTGCCATTTCTTCATTCATGCTATAGGTAGGCAAGACATTTGGTTGTTTTTAGTATTGCATGTTAGGCAATGAGAATGCACATCTAGCCTAAGCACTTTAATATTAAAGGCAATGGGGCCAATCTGTCTGGTATATCTTTGTTTTAAATGATTTCCACTTAATTTAATTTATTTTGGGAACCCACCTATGTTTACCCTGCAATTGAGCCCCCAAAATATCTAGATACAGTGAAGTTACCTGTTACATCATGAGCCAAGCACATCATTTTTATTTATGACGGCTAAAAATCTAGGGAGAAATTAAGTCTGTTTCATGCTTCATAGTCAGCTGATATATTATGACTGGTTCTTCTTACAGCAGATAGGATTGTGGTGCTTGACTGCCATCTCGTGCTAGAAGAGCAAATTACACAAACTGAATGTTTTCACAGAATACTAAGACATGATGTATCACACTATTAAACAGTTGGTGGAAAAAAGTCTCAATACTTCATTGAGTAAACTGAAACTCTCTGTCTGCATGCAGTGGCATCTTAAGATAACATTCTTGCATGTCAGTCAAGCACAAAGCAGGCAACCGATTACAAGTCCATGCTGTTCTTCTGACAGACCTAATACAGCCTTAAAGTGCAGCATGCCATCATATCACTGCAAATGTTAATTAACTTAACAACAGCACCAATATAATATATTCAGAATTAACAATGGTCCGGTTCAAGGCCCCAAAAAGAGAACTTCGTTATACCAGTCTCGCCTTTTCTCCGCCTTGGTACCACAGTGGTGGAACGAGCTTTCAGCAACAGTCAGCGGAAACACTACCCATCATGCGTAAGAGACTCAAGACACATCTCTTCACAATCCACCTTGGTAGCTTGACCAGCGACCTCGCCACCTCTTAGCACTCTCTCCTATCTAAGAGTGTCATCTTTAAATCCCCTTTTTAACTTATCATGCTCTGAAGTCTTGCACTTCTCATGCTCTTATCGCTCACTATTTAAAAAATAATATATAGTATGCACTTTATTAGCTAGGCCAATACCTATTGCATTTTATATGGTTTATTACATAGTAACACGTATAATGACATCATGCTGCATATGTTCTATTTTGTATATTGTTTGCTTATAATTGCTGGTATATGACGTGTCCAACTACTGACAAATGTACTACATGTAAATTGCTTTGGATAAAAGCGTCTGCCAAATGCTGTAAATGCAAATTAGGTCTATAAAACCATGGACACATTGTTTATTCGCAACAACCTTTTCATACACATTATGTCACATTAAATAACTACAGTTTATTATAACAGTAAGTCCCGTATGTTAACTTTCAGGTGCTGTTTCCTAGCGTGCAATAATACAGTCACAATGCGAACTGTGGCCTACACATTTGCTATTGCGTGTTCTTTGGTATGGTGCTTTTCCTGTCATGACCCGACTTCTCTGCATCTTTTGGAGAGGAGTATCTGCTGTAGTTTGAGTGAACCCTTCCACAATATCAACTCATGACTGCCTCATTGTGGCTGAACGAGAACATTGCAGTTGTCATTGGTCTCGCTGCGGCTGCGCAAACGCTGCTTATATTCAGTGGCATGCATCTCCTCTGATATTATACCAAGGTTCCGCCACATCTAAACATTTGTTGAAAAAGCGTGAACTTCCCAATTGCCTTTGTGTCATATCTTGGCCTGGATATGAAGATCTTATACATTTTAACGAATATTATGATAAAGGTCTATACTGTCAAATGTAACAAAGACATAGGCCGAGTGTAGCCTACAGTATAAAATAGGCGTATGATCCTTTAGAATTGTGGTTTGACAACATTTCTAGGTTATGTACTGTAGCCCACCTGTGTGCAGCAAGTCTGACAGACATGCAAAAACAATAATAGGCTACTATTTAACAAGCAAACAAAATACACATGGTTTGTAAATACAAAGCCTCTCTTTGTTCAGATTTCTCTTTATTAGCCTCCCTTTAATATTCCCAAAGTTACAAAGTCCTGCTGCAGTCACAGAGATTTTATTAGACTAATAACTAATAGAATGTAATACATTTCATAAAACCATACTGTTAAGGGCCCATTTTCCTCACTGACATAAGGCTTCAGGTCCAGGTTGGATGTGATGCGCTGGTGTCTGTGTGGCTGTCCATCAAACTTAGTGCTGAATGACCATGGCCAGTCCACCTCTGTGTTAAATAGACAGCCAAGTACCTTCCCCCCCCCCGCCCCCTTGTTTCACCATTCTGCGCTTTCCTTCACGTGTCTGCCTTTGCTGTGTAGTCAATCCCCCATAATTTGAATACAAAGTAGAGTGCGCTGTCTTTTGTTCGTAGACAGAATTTATGAATGAGTCCCATCACGGTGATGGGTATATCACTGGTTGTTGCAGGTATGGTGCTGGCCACTGGCCTTGCGGATGCAGGTTGAGTGGGTTTGGGGCCAGTAGCAGTGTTGTCCACTCTACGTGTGAGAAATGGATGTCTCAGGACTTTGATGGGGGTGATTCTCTTAGAACCATCCAGGACTAAAATCCTTTTAAGGAGGTTGAGAAAGTCCATTGTGTCTTGCTTTGCGTTTCCGTCGTTAGCTTTCGTGTTTGTCCTGCTCTGACAAAGCTTCACAAAGTAGTCCAACGTTGGAAGGTAGCGGGTGGCCGTTTTACCAGTGTCCGTGTAGTACTCCGAGTGTGTCTTTAGCCTCCATTTGCTATTGCCCCAGTCCTGTTTGAAATATCTGCCCGTGAAGGCCCCGCCACTGAGCAGAGCCTGCTGTGGCAGACCCTCGGTCTTCGTGATGAAGTGCAACAGATCGTAGCCATTTGCACCCCAGTAAGGATGAGCGCCCTCAAGCAGAGCAGCCATCACACTGCCCAGAGACCACATGTCAACCGCCTCTGTGATGGGTAGCCCCAGCGTCACCTCTGGTGCCCTGTAGAACAGCGGTTGCAACTTGGTGCCACGACATACGCTGTGAGCGTGTTGGGCCACGCCAAAGTCAATTAATTTAACTCTGCATGGACTTTGAGGATGATCGACCAGCATTATGTTTTCTGGCTTTAGGTCGGAATGAATCAGGCGTAACTTTTTAAGCGCACATAAAGCCATGGCCACCTGTTGAACTATGGGCCGTATCTCTTGTATGGACAGTGGGCTTTGCTGTGTAAAGGTCCAAAGGTCTGTGTCCAGCTTCTCAAACACCAGGCAGGCATGACCTTTATGGACAAATGACTCGTGCCACCTTACCAGGTTCCACCTGTCAGAATCCAGGACGCTGATGTTCTCCAGCATCTCCACCTCTTGCTTCACTGTTTGGGTGTAGTCTTTTCTCTTTGTTAATATCTTTACTGTCACACTCTCCTTAGTGTTTAGGTTAAGACAATTGGCCACCATACCGTAAGAACCCTCTCCCATAATGTGCTCAACCTGATATTTAGAGTTATGGCCATATAATATCTCTCTTTTTAATATCTTGAAGTATGGATCATGTGTGTCATTCAGCTCAGTCTCAAGAGTCTCACAAGTTAGAATGTTTCCCATTTTCTAAATGTATTTTTCTGTAAGTGTGGAAACGGTTTCGTAAATGTTATTTTTTTACCAGCATTCTTAAATACATTATATACAGGCCCTTAACAAAACAAGTTATTTATAATGTGAAATGTTGGCACTTAAATACAGTAGACCATTTAGTTGTATGAACAAGAATGAGCTTAGCTTGAAAGCGTCATTGCATTGTAACGTCACACACACGTAATCGATCACTTGTGACGTCATGTCGCTATCGCAGAATGACAAAAACACTGAATCATCTAATGTCACATTAGCATAATGTAGGGTAAGGTGAAGCCTACTTACACCTATGCCTGTTTGGGAGAATGTTTGCCAAATAGCGTTGCCTGCTGTAGAAAACTGGAGACCATGGGGTTTGGCTAGGCTACGTTTGCCAACCACTAAACAAACAATGTATAGCCTACGTCAAAACTAACTTCATAACCTTTATTGACTCTTCTGCCGGTTTCCCACTCCAAATTACATAATATTACAACATTTATCCTTGGGACACTGGTTTGTTTATTTGAGCATGCTGCGGTTCTGTATCGTTTATTGTTATTTTTATCCTGGACGCTAAATTAAGCCATGCAAGAAGCAACCAACGTTCATTCTGATCACCTTATGATTTACACTGTGAATCATGTCATATCTTCTGAACCAGTATACCTAGCCTACCTAAAACGACTTCAGCAATATTAACTGAAATGCTATACTTGTATTACAATATTACATAGGCCTACTACGCCTACCTCTGTTACCTTCACCAACAGAGCGAGGGGTGAGAACCAGAGCAAGACATTTCTCCAACTTCACAAGAGGGCCAAAACAAACAACACATTGACCCTCGCCTTTTTGACACCAACGTTTCATCCATTTCATATAAATGCATGGGCCCATCTGATGACAATACGAACAAAACATTACCTAGAGTTTAACAGAAATAATCCATTATAATATAAAAATCTAACAAAAAATCCTTACCAGATATATGCTTTCCAAATACGCATTTCCCAATGCCAAAAGTGCAGTTACACCCATTTAGCAAACTGGCTTAGTATGTCTTGTATTTAAGTATTTGGGTTTTTAATGAATAACTCCAAATTGATTAAGAATTCACTTTTGGTTAGAAAGAGCTCATCAAGCGCTTTAACTATACATTTCTGTTTCACCCAAAATGTCACTTACAACCCTCTGGTTCTCACCCCTCAAAAAGATGCTTAGCCTACTTACTTGTGTGGATAAATGTAAAATGGAAGACAAAATGTAAATATTATTTTTTAATATAAGTTACATTAGGCTACATCTAAACTCAGTAATTGCCAGTGTGTTTATATGAACATGCATACAGCCTATAAACACATTACCTAAATTGGCCTACCTTTTCTCCTTTTTAATATGGTTACAAATAAAATAAAAATTGGAAGCGCTTTGCATCACACCCAATGTTAGCATCACAGTAGCTAGCTACCATATTGGTGTTTCTCATAATCAACATGACAGCATCAGTTTTTTTTGACATAACAAGAGACCTTGTGTAGCTTGCAATGCAGTAATAACATGGAAAGGTTATTGTGCCTTTCAAAGCTGTCATTGATGCAAGTGTACTCTCATACTGTACATGTCCAAAGTACATCATCTTGCAGCTTCAAGCCTGACAAAGACACATCCACATGATCAATTAAGCATATTTATACACGTAAAAATCTAAATCAATTCTAAAATAATATTTATAAGGCCTTTGTTATAACTAATTTCTATAACCAAAATTATATAAGTAATGACTATTGTAGATCTAGATAACATTTATATGAAATCTGATAACAGATATGCCCAATAAAAGCATTATGCACTGTAGTTGGAAATGGTAAATATAAAAATACTTATTTTAAAAGATAAGAAATGAGAATCTGCTAGAAATGTTCAAACCAGACCAAACATTAATCTACTTGTGCCAAATGCAACAAGCAATGGTAAATATAATACTTCTTTCAACTATCCATCCATTTTGAGCTCTTAGCTAAACGCCATAATCAAAAACATTCCAGAGAACCTGCACTACTGTAATTCAATGACTGAATGAAAGAAACAAAAAACCCACACATAAAATCAATCACATTGTTTGGGATTGGAAAGACGATTGGGCAGCAAAAATCACACATTAAAGTAGATTAAATCAAATTACTTGTTTAGCAAAGTGCAATGTGTTTTATTATGTATTCTCTTTACATTAGCTTTGTTGTCTTTTCCATTTTTAAGTGACAACTTTATCATCATATTGGTTGAGGGTTTTTGGATAAATACTCTACTTTATTAATCCCAAAGTAATTATACAGGCAGCAAATATTGCACAAATCTTTGTCTTAGTTATTGCTGCTGCTGCATATCACTGGGAAAATAACTAAATATCAATCAACTGTATCAATTTGTCTGAGGCGGGACTGTCATCAACCTTGGGATTGGGTCATTCATGTATCACTCTCCTGTTGACTGTATAATAACAATAATTGACATGTATTTATCTCCGCTTTTACATAATATACTGCCCCTCATGCAATGTCAACCATTATACTGGAACATATTCTGTATTTGAAGCTGAATGTGTCTGAGGATCTTTCTCTGTTATCCCCACACACAAAAAATAAAGTTATATTAATACTCCTGCCACTGGCAATAGAACTGGAGTTGGTCCCTGGTAGATGAACTGCTGCCCACTGCTCCTAATAAGTTAGGCTGGGTCAAGTCCAGAGTAAAAATGTCCCCACAGGGATCGATAAAGTGCAACTCAATACATTATTTACACACATTTAGAACAGTTCACCATGAACCAATTTTAAAAGTTTGCGTAGAAACCTTTAAAACCTGACAAAAGGATTACAAAGGATATGCTCTCAAATGTGATGTTAAATTTGATCAAACATGAATTCAGACTGACACAAATGGAGCCCTTAATAATGGCTTGTGGCTTGAGACATATATAATAAATGCATAATAATATCCTTTTTATCCTCCAGTTTGCATGCAGTCTTTCAGTCAATATACTTGGACAGCCATCGGAAACCTTCCCCGTAACCTTGTTTTTTCAAGACGCTGCACATGAAAACCTCAAGGGGTCGGCCATTCAGCTCTTTTAATGAGATGTTGCCCTGCAGGTAGACAAATACAAATGAAGACACAGTTTCATTTTCTCTCTGTATCCTGAACAGGGTGCTATAGATTCAAACCTAAAAGCATCAACGCTGAATACAGCAAAAGCTGCTGTATGAAGCTGATAAAATTTAATCGCAGAAAAGATACACCTACAATGGTTTTCTACTATAACAGGACTGAATTTGTTGATATTTATGAGGATATATTATACTCATACAGTGCATCCATAAAGTTTTCACAGCTCTTCAATTTTTCCACATTTTATATTACAGCCTTATTCCAAAATTGATCAAAATTCTACACATAATATCCCATAATAACAAAGTGAAAAAAGTTTGAAATTGTTGCACGCTTATTTAAATAAATAAATAAAAAATTCAAAACAATCACACTTTGTTGAAGCACCTTTGACAGCAATTACAGCCTCAAGTCTTTTTGAGTATGATGCTACAAGCTTGGCACACCTACTTTTGGGAAGTTTCTGCTATTCTTCTTTGCAGGACCTCTCAAGTTCCATCAGGTTGGATGGGAAGCGTCTGTGCACAGCCATTTTCAGATCTCTCCAGAGATGTTCAATCGGGTTTCAGTCTGGGCTCTGCCCAAAGCCACTCAAGGACATTCAGAGTTGTCCCGATAACACTGCTTTGTTATCTTGGCTGTGTGCTTAGGGTTGTTTTCTTGTTGGAAGATTAACTTCTCCCCAGTTTGAGGTACAGAGCGCTCTGGAGCAGGTTTTGATCAAGGATGTCTGTACATTACTGCATTAATCTTTCCCTCAATCCTGACAAGTCTCCCAGTTCCTTCCGCTGAAAGACATCCCCACAGCATGATGCTGTCACCACCATGCTTCACTGTAGGGATGGTGTTGACCAGGTGATGAGCGGTGCCTGGTTTCCTCCAGACATGACGCTTGGCATTCAGGCCAAGTCTAGTTTAAAATTTGCTACAACGATTTCGTAGACGTGAGGTCCCACTAACAGACCGGGACAGCCATGATACCCCGCTGGCTATCAAGCGTTCATAGGCGTGTACAATTCTGAGCTGGTAATACATCCCTGTGCCCAACATATTGCGCAATAGCCAAGAACCCAAGAATATGCATCTCAATCTAGATCTGTCCTCGCATTCTTGCAAGACCATTCTCAGAAGGACATTTGGCAAGAATGTACCTCTCAAGAATACAAGCACGTACAGTACATAGCGTTCTTGGAATTGAGAAGCAGCCGGGATGTGATTGAGCTCCATACTGAGTGTCATGGCAAAGGCTGTGAATACTTAAATACATGTGCTTTTTCTAGCAAATTAGCAAAACTTACAAACAAAATTTTTATACTTTGACATTATGGGGTATTGTGTGTAGACTTGTATGATATTTTGGAATAAGGCTGTAACTGTAATATGATTATATGATGACAAATGTATGACACTGACACACACACACAGCAGAAAATATATTATACACATATACCTTCCCAGTGACCTGGCTGTCCAAAGCGAATGCTCCTCTAAGTCCGCCTTCACTGATAGCCTCAGGACGATCAATCTTGTTCCCCAACACGAGAATAGGGACATTGACAATGCTTTCATCAGCTAGAAGAGCCTATAAATAAAAATGACAATTAGTAATCACATTGCATGTACCATACAAGGGCAGGACCAGGGTTAATAATATTTTGTCTTACGTCAAGCTCAGTTTTGGACTCTGTGAGTCTGTCATGATCAGCGCAGTCTACAAGAAAGACAACTCCATTGATAGCTGGTAGGTAGTTCTTCCAGACTCTCCTTGCTATGAACATGGAAAAATAGAGTAACATAGTAATTTTTAGCATGTTCATGTAACCGGTAAGGTGCTTTTATTGTCAAATACACATACATGTAGCGAAATTCATCCTTGGATTTAACTCGTCCCTCAAGGGAGCAGTGGACAGCCACTGTGCAGCACCCGGGAACCAGCCAGTGTCACATGAACCTTACATGTTTTTGATAGTGGGGGAAACCCACGCAGACAGGGGAGAACATGCAAACACAGAAAGGCCGGGACGACCGGGGTTCGAACCCGGGACCTTCTTGCTGTGGCCTCACAGCAAGAAGTTGAGGCCACAGTGCTACCCACTGGTCCACAGTGTTGCCCTGGGTTTGTCCCACCCCTCGAAGCAAACCTGGCTCTCCTGTGTAGAGAGCTCTAGCATACGTAGCCACAGCGTCCTTTGAGGTGTCGAAGGATTAACTGCCCTGCGCTAAACCTTTCATCCGGGTCACAGCACCAATGCCCGTCCAATGGTCCGTCCCATCCGAGACGTGAACCTGGCTGTCTTGCGTAGAGTCGACGCTCTGCAAGGTACGCTAAAACATAATTGGCTCACGTCATTTAAGGTGTCGGAGAGTGAATGAGAGTGAGTGTGCTAACAAGCGGACCCCGGTTACAAATACATGCAAATGGTAAATGGACGGCATTTATAGAGATTTCTAACCTTCCGGCCACTCAAAGCGCTGTACAGTATTGCCTCACATTCACCCATTCATTCATACACTGATGGTGATGGCTGTCATGCAAGGCGCCAACTGACTACCGGGAGCAGATAGGATTAGTCGTCTTGCTCAGGGACACCTCGACACTTGGTGAGGAGTTAGCGGGGTTCAAACCAGCAACTTCTTGATCACCTGTCTCCCCGCTCTGTCACTATGCTTCATAAAATATATGTGTTTTTAATAAACATCTATTGTAGTAGCTACAACATTTATAGTTCTTACCTTGTACATGTCCACCCAAATCAAATGTTGTGAATGTCATTCCAGCTATTGTTAGCTCTTCAGAGGCTTGAAGAAAAAATAATGTTTGGTTGTTAAAATAATAATAATAATAATAATAATAATAGTTTAAATAGTTTTTAATACCACTAAAGATACTATAAAGAGTAGCGACATTTACAATATAGTATGGGAGCTAACTAGTAAACATATACATGTTAGATCTAAGGGGTTGTTACTTTCATTACTTAACCCTTCTCATATGTATTTCATGTCATTACTTGGATGCAATGTCGGCACATGCTGGCCGAGTCGATCATCCTTTAACATGTGCAGTAGTGTTGTCTTGCCAGCGTTGTCGAGGCCCAGGAAAACCAGTTTTCCAGACTTCTTGTATAGACCTGAACAGTTATACAGAATAAATGTGTTTACACTGAAATTCCAAAATAATAATAATATGATCAGAGCTTATATAATAAACACTGACTCGGTGATTTACTTACCTAAAAACTGTAAAACCCCACTAAATCCTCTGTAGATCCAATCAAATAAGAATGACATCTCGTTGGTATTTGCCTAATAACGTCGTAGGGGATAAAATACGTTCCTCTAAAACACATTGTGGTGCAGTTCACAAAGTACAAAGCCTGTGGAACGTCACTGAGCAAGCAAAGCAAATGACAGAACCTGAGGAAAAGGATCATTTGGACTGACCACTAACTGTACGGTAGAGTAAACTAACTTATACTGTAATAAGGTACCGTACCAGGGTAGTACCGTACGGTTCTGTACTTTAGCATTGTAGCGTACGGTTGCTATGCTCTGGCACTTTTCTTTAATACTACCAGACTGACCTAATTACGTCTGGATATAATTACATCACATAAACACATTATTAACATGTAGATAATACAAGGTATTGATGTGAACTTCAATTATGAATACTGTCGAACCTTGACTTACCCGGCAGCAACTACAGTACCGGCTGTCTTATAAGCTAACTGTGTGGTATCATTGGATGCAGACAGACTGATTTCATTCCACAGCAACTAGCTATAACTAGCAGGTGTAATCCCCAGGGCAGCAGCGCCCCCGTGCGTCGTATAACGTAACCATCATAGACAGTATGAGGAACCACTGTTTTATCACCATAAATGATCCTCCCTCGCCATTTTAAGGTGTGAGCGAACTTTACGTTCACACACGACATATCTAAACCTTATAATTCAACTAACAACGTAGTAGATGTATCATTGTGGGCACAACATTTTGCCAATTAATGTAGAAAGCAGAAAACTACTGTAATAGGCTATTTATAAAGCGAGTCTCGTGGTTCTCGCGAGATTCAGGTTGACTTTGCCTAACAAAACCATCTGGGGTGGGCAATTATTTTCACTTGAGGGCCACATTGAAAATGTCAGAGAACTTCGCGGGCCACGTTACTTTGTTAAC
>JAODUH010028269.1:0-23355 GCA_027564835.1 Typhlichthys subterraneus
CCCCCCCCCCCCCCCCCCCCCCCCCCCAGGAATGCAGCATTACCAGTATGGCCATGGTCAGCTCTTCACGGATGTCCTGCAGAGCTCCCACGTCGTCCCAGGTGACGCCCGGCACAGTGGCAAAGCCCTCCCGCTTGGCCGACGGCTGCACGCTGGACAGGGAGGCCTGGAAGTCGGACATGAGGATAGACAGGCCTGCCAACGTCTCTTCTGACAGACACTCGGGGCTTTTCAGCAGCTGGAGCAGGCGCCACAGCTCCCCCTGCTGGACACAGCAAAACGTAACCAGAAACAAAAAATAAAACGCAGTGGAACTGTTGTTGTGAGCAGTTTTCGCCACTTCCTATTTATAGAGTCAGAGCTGTGTAGAAGTATTGGATTAGGTTTTTCAGCACGCCACACAGAACGGTAAGGTAGTGAAATGCCAGGAGATAATTGGTGCATTTGACATCAAGTGTATTACCTTACAATTGCAGACTATACCTTTACATGAATACTTATCTTGGAATAATTAGCTTGAAACATTTCCACCACTAATGTAGCCTCTTCCTTTGAGACTTCCCGATCCAATACCTTGTTGTGGTCCCTAGCATCCACAGTGGGAGACTCCTCCTGCACTGCAACTGTGGCCTCCTGCATCTCCTGGCCCTCTGTGTGGACTGACGCAGGCTCCTCAACAGGCTCCTCCACAGGCTCCGTGGGGCCTCCCTCTCCTCCGGCAACACCTTGCTGGAGGACCCGTTCCTGTGGGGGGTCCTGGGACTCCCGTGGCACCGGCTCTGTGTCGGCTGAGCGTCTGTGGCCATGCATCTCCAGCAGCACCCTGTTGACGGCGCTCATGGCGGCCTCGCGGCACAGGGCCATGAGGTCGGCACCCACGTAGCCCGGGGTGAGGCGCGCCAACGTCTGGAAGTCAAAGTCCTGGGGCAGTGTCAGCTTCCTGCACAGAGTCTTCAGGATCCTGATAGAGGGCGGCAGCAAGACACACACACCTCAACAGGAGAACGCTGATCAAATACATAGGACATTCTGACTGGTGACCCACAGCAACAGGTGGTTCTTAGCTTATGTAGCATCTTTGCTAGCCTCCTGAGTCCATCCTGGTCTCCAAAAGCTAATTTCTCCACGAGTATCAGTCTGGAACCACTCGATGCTAGTCAAGTGTTAGTCGACCGTGTAGAAAACAACCAGGCCAACCAGCGGCTGAAGGTTTTTCCAAGATGACGACATTAAATGCTGATTGCGTGAGATCAAGGTAAACATGTAATAGTTTGATTGAAATATATTATTTAGAATTGAGGGCTTCCATACTGAGATCAGGATGCTATCACGAGGCTACATCTTGGCTGTGTACATGTAGTAACAAAGCTGAAGACAATCGTAGGTGTTTTCATGCATTCGTGGTGTGGGGACAGACCTGAGGCGGGCTGCCTTGTCGGGGATGCCCAGGCAGATCTCTCGGTCAAAGCGGCCAGCCCTGCGCAGGGCAGGGTCCAGGGAGTCTGGCCTGTTGGTGGCGCCAATTACCAGAACCTGGGCCGTCACTGCCATGGAGTTCAGGTCTGGAGGAAGGAGAGCAAGACAAGTCAGCATGCAGTATTCACCCAATACACGGCAAACAGCAGTAATGCAGGTGTTATTTACCGTCCATGCAGGTGAGAAGCTGTGCGACTATCCTCCTCTCCATGTCTTTGGAGGCCACTTCTCTCTTGGGGGTGATGGCGTCAATCTCATCTATGAACAGGATGCATGGAGCGCTTGTCTGCATAGGCCATGAGTTCAATGTTAAGATACAAATACAGTGCAGTTACAATAGGGATACACTTATATTAGCAGAAGTGTGTTGACCACAGCGCTATATATCAGCAGAGCGTTCAGGCATCATCATTAGCCAGCCACTAAGCAGTTCTCCTAAATACTGAATGCTGCAACATTACTGGTGGAACAGCTAACTGTCATCTGTCTCACACGTTACATTTAGCAGCTGCATGTGCAGTTACCAGTATTTACAAGGAGCAGGTGGCTGTTAGGTATGTTGCTCATGGATTCTTTAAAGGTCGTCACATCACAAACCTTTACCTGGGGGTGGGTCACACCGACCACTAGACTAGCCTATCCTGCCCAACCTATGCTTAATGGAATGTTCGCAGACTGTAATGTTTCACTAGAGTTTACAGTATAGTTACGAGACAAATAAAAATAACACATTAATGGAAGGCTAGTAGGTTACCCGCTGATCCAGACAAAATCAAGGTCCTAATATGACATTTTGTCAAATAAAATAGTAAAAAAACACTATGTAAACTGTATCAAAGCACCCTTTTTGCACAATTTTATCGAGTGGATATTACACAAGTTTAAATTATTGTACAATTTATAGAAATAGGCCAACTGACCACAGCCAATTCAAACAGCTCCCGGAGCTTCTGCTCAGACTCCCCAGAAACCCCCGACACCAGCTCTGGGGCAGACACCTTCAACATGGGAAGCTCCATCTCCTGCATGAGACAGATTTTTTATGAGTTTTATAAAATATGAGTTTTATATTATATGAGTTTTATATGATATTCTAAAACATGTCATTCTAATTTAGTTTGAAATAAATAACGCTGTCCCTACTCACCCCAGCCACGGCCTGAGCCAGCAGGGTTTTGCCACAGCCGGGGGGCCCGTGGAGGAGGAATCCCCGGGGAGGGAGCACGCCAAGCTGTTGGTACACCTCTGGGTGTCGCATGTGGATCAGCAGCTTACACACCTCCTGCAGGGGGACCGCAACGTTGGTTACATACACTGAGGCACACAGATGGGGGGCCGCGCCTCAGAATCACCACGGGGAAGGAGCACACTGACCATCAGAGTCTCCTCGTTGCCTCCCACGTCTTCAAACGTCAACATGGAGAACTGCACTTCCGCTGGCTTGGATTTTGCTGAGAGACAAGGAGCGTACTGTCATTATATTTAGATATATTTTGACGTCAAGCTATAATTCATTCATGCACATTTGGCTTTACCTATCTTGCTCAGAATGGCTGCTTCAATTTCTCCGTCAGGGCTTTTACTGTCTCCTGCTTTCTGCTTTTTTGACTTCTTCTGTTTACCTTTCTTTGGCCTTTTTACAGGTTCAAGCATGGAAACATCTGTGTCGTCCTGTTGGACACAATGAGACACTGACCACTGTGACCAAGCTAGGAGGTTTAAGGTAGGCTCAGGTAAGTGAGGCCGAACGCACACGTCACACCCATGTTTCACACTCACACCCATGTTTCACACTCACACCCATGTTTCACATTCACACCCATGTTTCACATTCACACCCATGTTTCACACTCACACCCATGTTTCCTGCATGAAGACACAACAGACAGCACAGAGGCAAATGTGACGCAGTTACTGCTGTACGTACATTCACTGCGAGACTATCTGCCTCCTCTTCACACAGATCAATGAGCATTTTAGTGCCTCTCTCCGATGCTCTGCCTTTGTCGATGAACCAGCCCCCAGTGGATACCTGTGTGGTACTGCAGGGGGTGTGGCTTGGATGGGCTGTGGCAGCAGGACTGCTGCTGGCTCCTGCTGCTGGTTCCCTCCTGGGTGAGGATGAAGTGCTGTTGCTCTTCCGGTACAGGGACATCAGGGAGTTGTTCAAGTGGTTGGTGGGCTGCAGTCAAACGCAGCACACGCCAAGGGAAAGTTATGGTGCATTACTAGACGGAACAATTGTTATTGTTAAGGGAACTTAATGACCTAGAGGTTCTCTTTGCGTTTACATTAGGGTTAAAACACAGTTCCATGTTTGACACAATATATTGCTTTATTATATTTAGCCAAATTCAGCCAAATAATTGTTAACGTCAAATAAACATAAACCGTGTACTGAGCCAAGAAACACGACATACTGTATTCTCCAGGATGTCAACATCACTGTCTGAAGACTGCTCTGAGATACTGCTGCTGCCACTGCTGTCAGATTGAAACACAATTGGATACAAAGATTGTACAAGGCAGACAATAAATATAGATTGCTATTGAATGTATTACATCTGCACTGTTATTTAGGTTTAAGTAGAGAATAATGTTTGTGTTAGTATGTGTATTGCATTGCTATTTATTACTTTAAGTGTTTTATTTAGTAATCTAAACACATTGCTTTGTGAGAATAATCCAACAATTAAAAATAAACCAGCGATGGAACTGATTGATGACATTTTAAGATTCAATCAAGGCGTTTGGGGAAAAGAAGGTTCCCTTACACAGTGTCATTGTGGCTGTGTTTAGCTCTCTTGGCCATGTGTTTGCTCTCCATATCATTCAGGTCAGACTCTTTCATGATTGCACCATAAACTGAGGGCAAACAAACTCACATGGTTGTTTAATAGTACATTTACCATACAATGACGTCAATCATATCTGGCTTCATTACCTTTCTCCACCTGAATCCTGAAGGCTGTCTTGTTTCGTCTGCCATATTCCATTCTAAGGATGGAATATGATTACTATGCATACAGAACCAAGCAAAAAGCATACGGATGACACACAGACCCTTCTATTCAACTGACCTGTGTAATCTTTGAAGTTCCATTGCCATGGCTGCAATATTGACATATGCACTGCTGCTGGTGCTCAGATACTGAAACACAACGGTGTTATTAATTCATAGGCCGAGGTCACTTCATGGGGTAAAGCAGGACACACTAATAACTGTACTCTACATGGACATTGCGTGTTTTGCCAGATCCCTGCTTGCTGTTCCGATTGATGTCCGCTCCCTCTCTGACAATACAACCTCACACTTTCACAAGTTTATCATAACAAACTCACCTTTTTTACATCTTCTAACCACGCACCACTGGACGAGAGTGCGGGGTTGGACAAGCTAATGGCTAAAAGCCAAATCTGTTAATGTACCTATCACTGGCTTACACTAAGTTCAAATGTCTTGCTTTTAATTTAAACTCCCTGGATCTCAACCTCTGATTGTTTTATAGAACTATATTCTCCTTCCAATATTACTGACCTCCCCATATTTGACCACAACAAACACATTTTTATTTGAAATCTCTGTTAGTCTCTTTTACTTTACTCATCACACTTTTTATTTGTATCTTGTATGTGTAATATGCATGCTCCTGTTTTAGTCACATGTATATATATTTTTTGTCTTTGTAATGTAAGCTGTCCTTGAGTGTCTTGAAAGGCGTCCTTAATTAAAATGTTGTATTATTACTCTGTCGTCTTTATCAAGTAGCCAAAAAGTGGTTTTAGAATAGAACTGAAATCGACAATAAGATCTGTAGGTGGGCAAATTCTGACTACTACTGACTAAACTGGTGGCTGGCCATAAACACACTAAGCATCATTAACACATAGCCACATTATACCAGTAGCTATACCAGTAGCTTACAGATAATTAACTTGTCTCTTCCATACCTGACAACATAATGTGATACATTGTCCATATTGGTATCACTTGTAGTGTGTACGTAGTATGTTTACCTGCTCCACTCTTTCTTTAAGCCGGGTGTCCAGCCCTCCTCCCCCACCTCTGTTCTTCATGTCGGTTTACGGTCACCTGTAAAACAAATAAAGGGGATTAATATGCATGGTTTGTTTTAATACTGTAGTACATATAAATGTTCATAACGGATCCGTAAAAACGTAACATTTATATTTCACAACGATAGCGTTAAGGCTATTACGGTAGCATATAAAAACTAGTCACACAGTAAGGACTAATGCAGTATCTTAGTTTGACATTCAATAGTTTCTTAGCTTCTAAACTGTCACTGGACAAAGCCTGTTTCCATTTTAGGCACATACCTTGAGAAATATAATATAGTAATACGTTATGGTTCAAGTTGACTAGATAATGTTCGTCTTAGATTTGAGCAACATCCGTGGTTTTATTTATTGGGATACAATTCACGATAAAACATGCTCGGTTCATATCTTCACATGTAGCAATAAGGCAAACATTTCCGGGTTATGGTTTTCAAAATAAAACCACAGTCACATTGCATGAATGTTGTTATTTACTTTGAATAGAACATCAACAAAGGACAAAACAAATTTCAAACCTATGATTTTCTATGGAAAATGCATAAATCATGAAGAAAAAACAAAATAAATGTAAATATATATAAATATAAACCATACATTGAAATTAGAACTGAAATGTTCCACAAAAATGTTTAGATATGATTTCTGTAATTATGCTCTATTCACAATTTGTGTTCCTTGTTACTGCTCTTATGCATGGTATTTTAATATTACATACCTTTACAGGCATTAAGTATTTCAGGATTCCTTGAAATGTTTAAACAACTCATTTACAAATAACATGACAATTGTATTTTCATGTCTATTAATAGTCCTAGTGTATGACATGGACATGCAACTTAGCTCAAGTAACCACATAATTGTAATCAAATGTCAACTGTTAAAAAAAAATAATCACAGACTTCCACTGTTAAATTCACATTTTATTTGTTGATTTAATATGTTAATGCAAGCACTGCCAGACTTTTTCCTTTAGTAAACACGTTAAATCCTTATGGATAAAGTACATTTTTATTTTTGTCATCCATACATCATTGAAATCCATGCAGCTGCGCAAATCCGGCAGTTGCACACATCATATGTACCTTACCAATACAGGAACTTATAGCACAAAGATTTTCACAAAATCCAGGGCCAGCAACATAAGGTCTTCACAGGCACCAACCATCTCAATCCCTCGGCCCTGGCTCATCTGCTCCAGAAGAAACTTTGTCAAAGGCAACAACCTTAAAGAGAGTGAGGATCCGCCAGACTAAACTCTTATTGACACAAAGATAAGCCAAGCTAAGAGACTGTACAACTGCATCAATGTGGCACAGACCAGCCAGAGATTACCCCTACAGCCTCACCAAGAAGACATGTTCACTTGGAAGGTAACACCAAAGAGGTCGAGCCTGATCCTGACCTGGTGCACGTGACTGGACATCTAAAATGCAGACATCCGGCCAAAAGCAGATGGTAATCAACCTCTCAGACATCCCACCCGCTGAGTTCCAAAGATACTTCTTTACAGATACAGCTCCACCTCAGCTATAGGCTCCTACCATTAAATGCAAGTCTAGAAGACATTATGGAATAGTTTGTCATGCATGGAATTTGTCATGCAGCTGAATTCCAGCAAGAAAACATTGGTCAGAAACGTATGAACATTCTAGTTTGTCAATGTCTAACACAGAGGAGAAAAACATAAATGCTTAGCGTTTCACAGTGGTGGGACTGAAGATACTCACCCATACATCATGTATGCTGTACATGACAAGTGTATGTCATTTTCATGCACATAAGAGCAAACCTTCAAGCTCATATACGTCATGGAGCCTTAACAGTACCCAAACCCAGTGGTGCCGATAGACTCACAAAGGTTGACCAACATCAGGGATTTCAAATCCATCTGCAGCAAAAGGAAGTTGAACAACCTGATGGAAATCCTGAGAGAGGAGCCAGACTACTTGAAGCTGCAAAAGACACACATTGAAAATTGCTCTCATTCATGACAATTACAAAACGCAACACCGCCCTCAGTGTCATACATGTTTAGACAGTTTCATTTTTGTTGCTTCCAATTTCATTGGGATTTATCCCATTTGGACAAAATGTTTACCTAAAAAGTATACAGGGAACATTTCAGCTTTATTGTACATGCACCACCAAAAACTTGACTTCAACAGATGTGCTCACATAGTGAAGTTCAGACTGACACATGAGAGATGTGTCATGTGCATTCAGTAAAAACCCATATTTGCTTTCTATTATATGGACCACATTAACTGTCAAGTGAAGACATTATTGTTTACCCGATCATTTTTATATGCTGCAAAAAAAAAATGAAAACATGGCTTTCATATGAAGTCATTTAGAGACAGAGAGGGATAAAAAAGGAAACTGCATTCATTGTGGGTTTTCCTCACAAAAGAATCTAAAGTTATATGTGGCTGCTTTCAGAAGGCGTGTTTGACATTGCTCCTGCAAACAGCCACTGAATGCCTGGACTCTGAGACTTAAGGAATTCCAAGCCTTTGGGAGTCCCTGTAGTATACAAGGACCCACCTTTCTGGTTATAAGCCATAAAAAGGACATTGTAGTTACAACCTTGAAGTTTCTGAATCTGCAAAAAATAACAGTGTGCTTGTTTTAGTGAAAATACATTACTTGGTCCCAACTGTATCTTATAACATATTTTGTGTTTTAAGTGGTATCTTCAACATGTCATAAAGGTTTGCAATAATAATTAGCACACACTTGGATTCCATATTTGTAATTTTGATTTGTTTCACTCAAATTGGATTATTGTTATATTTGGTATTCATTCACGTACATTGTCCTCAATGTTTTGTAAGAGCTGAGCTGCAGTTTCTTGCTGGTTTTCTTGGTCTTCTAAGTGAGTGTCCACTAGTGTCTTGCATGGTTTTTCCTCCTCAAAGCAAACATTTTGCAGCAGGTCATTCTGTC
Source organism: Typhlichthys subterraneus (assembly GCA_027564835.1). NCBI lineage: Eukaryota > Metazoa > Chordata > Actinopteri > Percopsiformes > Amblyopsidae > Typhlichthys > Typhlichthys subterraneus. The sequence continues at coordinate 8,506 of JAODUH010028269.1, forward strand.
CTGGTGGGCCTCCCCCCATCTCTTCAGAAATGTCTCCACACATCTTTTCTACGTCAGTCTGAGTCACACCTACAACGAAGATTTTGAAATTAAATACAAATGTACAGTATATTTAAAACAAACTACCATACATGTGGAAAGATTACTTGGTTTTATGTGGGAGTACAATCAGTAAAGATGTTTCCAGATTACCAAAACAGACTGTTGCATTATTCTGCTCCTTTATACCTCCAGGTGAGTCCATATTTTTAGTAACGTTTTCAAACAGCCTCTCTGCATCTGGTTGTGTCACACCTAGGAAGTTGTTTTAGAATATTCCACAATAAAAGTATAATATAGAACAAATGTGACTTATGTTCTTAGTACTACTATATTGAACAATTTCAATAGTACTCACACACACACACAGGGCTGTTGCAATTAAAGAATTTTCCTTGCGGTGATTTGGGTTGGTTCAATAGCGCAGTATGCGGTAATGCAATATTATCGCCATATTTTTGTTTTGAGTGGTCAAGTGCGTGACGGAGAGCTTCCGAAATAGTGTGGTTAACACAATTTATACTAGGCAGTGATCTCAGTCCGTAATGAGACTGGTAGGCAAACCAGTTTAGTGCACCGGTGTCCTGACTGTAGCTATGCAATCATGTTTGGCATATGTTTGACCAAAATGTCAGATGGAAAATATGACTAATTAATTAAAAGCATATTAAATAGCGCAAGATAAAAAGCCTATGATGCGCTAACTACATACTTAGCATAGTTGTAGACAGAAAGAAGTGATGGCACAAGTTGTTGGACTGTTTTCGGTTTAACAACCCAAAATGTTAAGGTCCAACTATTCTGATTTCTTTCCCACAAGAAATAGACATGTCCCAAAATAATTACTCGAGAAGTGTGTGCGCTGCATGTTGCCCAAACAGAACGGAGTACAGTGCAGTATAGTGTAACGTCAGAGTGTCGTAAATATATTTGCCAAAGGGTACAACCGGCTACAATGGGGTTTGGGAAAAGTTCACTTCAATCGTGTATATTCCCTATATGAAACTTCATATTCGATTTGGCTAGCCTCATGAAAAAAATCTAATGTAAACATTTCGATAATGGCGGTTGCTTGCCATCCCCAATTTCCCACTATTATATTAGGGGCCTATGTTGACAATTAGATATGAGCAATATTGGTCAATTCAAAATCATATTCATGTTTTCTGTAAAATCCATCTTAATTATAAAAAGTGAAATAGTAAATACAAGTATTAAGTACCTTTAACAAAATCGCATGTCTTTTCTTTGGAAGAACTCAATCTCATCTTCTTTGCATGTCCACCTTCTTTTTTCACTTTCCTGTTTCGGTTGTATATCCAACACTTGAAAAATAGTTGTAGAAATGCACTTAACAACTGTACTCTACCTTGTATATGCCAACAGAATAAATGCCTCAATTTATATTCCCTTATTAACAGAAGCAGTAAACAAATCAAAGATGTCAGAAATAGCACACACAAAAAAAAAAAAAAAAAAAAAAGAAAACGAATGTGTGTGAGAGCTTATTGTTTTCTTCTTGTTCTTATTTAATTGTTGTGTTATGTCAGGCCAGGGTTTATGACACTATAACCTAGTTTTAGCAGGCAATTAAGTGTTTGGTAGGTACATCTTTTAGTGCGCTGCACCTTGACACGCTCATCCACAAGGCCTGTTGCAGCTGCCACCTGCTGGACTTTCAGTTTGTTCTCTTCCGAGCTGCAATCCTGCATTCCTTCTGCCCACATAGATTCAAGAATCCTGCAGCAAAATTAAGAGTCAGCAATTAAAGAACATATTCACATGAGAGGCGATCTATATTTACCCATATCTATATTAGTTAAACAATAATATCTACAGATAATGCTGTTATAGCCTGCCTGCAAACAAATCAGACATGGCTTTGGGTGTTCAAACCCATGCCCCTTTCCCCAATGTCCCTCTCTCAATATTAATGTAATAATTATATTGTAATCAATAGAACAAAATGCCTTTAAATTAAAATTAACACGAAAACATGCACAAAGACAGATCCTAGTACATTTGCCCTACTCTCACGGTCATACACTTTGATTACATCAACTACGTTGAGTCTTGCTTCCATAGTCTCTGCCTGATTCCCTCTACAGGCAGACAACCACAAGCTTGCATGCTATGCTAACCCATTGCAGTGGGATATTACCAGCATTGTATGCTCACTTCACATGTATCAGCAGGCAGAGGATATGCTGGTACGTAACACATATCCACCACAACATTTTATTACTTTGGATGTTATTATTCAATAGGCCTACTGAGCTCACATTAAAAACTCTTCAGCACAACAGCAGACGTCTATTGTGGAGCAAATATTCCACCATTTCTGGCACCAAACGCATTTGCTCTACATCTTTCAAAATGCTGTCTTTAAAACAAAAACAATGAATTCCACAATATGGCAAGCCATACATGCAGAGATAATGACCATGTCATACACCAGGGTGTATCAATTTGTTGTCAAATGAAGGAGGCATGCCTCACTAGGCAACTACAGTGCAATACAGTATATTGAGCTACGGTTTAGTATAAATGTATAAAAGTATTATGGTGACTTATGCTGCTGTTTGAACATTTTGGTCATTACATTAACTTGGTCTAGCTGCATATAGGTTAAGCAAGATCTTCAGTTGAATAATGCCGTTTACATTGTTCACCAGGGCAATAACGATAGTCTTAGACTTAGGCATGTTTGCTAAATACGTGTAATTCTGTAACGTGCTCCTCCGCTTTTTATTTACATTTTGAGCCCTCGCCCGTATCAAACAATGCACGGGTCTGAAATCAAATACATTTCAATTAATATATGAAAGAGTGTAAGCGATGAAAACTGACACGTAGGCTTTTATTCTGAAAGCAAGATCATAGCGGATATTCTAAATTGATTGTTGATAGTTCGACAGAAAGACTGCATTAATCATAAGACATTGGTGTGTTTGATCGCCAAATTAGTTTAGTCGTTAAACGATTCAATACAACGAAAGAATCAAATGTCTTCTTACCGTAGTATCTCCGAACTGAGCATGGATTTCGGCATTTTCGCAGACCACCTTGTTTCGGTTAGCTAACCTCGTGAGTCGTGTGTTTACGTTGCGCCAAATACCCGTAGTTTCAAGAGGGAGGAGCTAATGGACACATTCAAATAGTTAGTTATTTACCCTGGTAAAGACATGAAGTCAGAATGTAAATACAATCAGCTTTTTGTGCTGCATTTCCATAACTTAAATAATATCACTACACCATACCATATAATAAAACAAGTAATATTCTACAAAAATAGTATACTTATGTTTATATAAGAATATAGTAATAATTATAATAATAGTACGCATGACACACCATCAACAAAATGTAGATAATGTTACTCACCAAAACTGCAAAACTGGTGTTTCTGAAACATTTGGGCACTTGATATATTAGGTCCATGCTGCACACAAATGGGTGATGATGGTTTTCAGTGTAAAAACAAAATGTAAATGTTTGAAACTGCATCAGCTAGTCGAGTCAATACTCTGTTTTATAATCACTTGGGCAAGCGAATAAAAGGTATTATAAACCGTGGCTGCATTAGACATCTGAGGTTGAAGTATATGGTGTGAAACTGAGATGAAGCGGCAAATTAACGGGCACATCAATTTTGTAGATAAAAATGAACAGCTATTTATTCAGTGCGATAGGCATTGAATAAATAGATCAAGTTTCACCCCACATTGGAAATGCATTGTGAAGGTTAGGATATTGTGTGGTGCGGTCTGCACCACTTTACTTTGTGTTCCCATTTACAGCCAGGACTGTGTAGAAATGCCATATTTTTTTCAGCACGCACAGAGAACAGTGAGCTAGCAGACCGCGATATTTGGCGAATTTGTGAGAGTGAGACTTGTAACTTTTCCAAAGAGCTGCCAGCTGCCCACAGTTACACCTGTGTAAAAATGTAAGATAATCATCAATATCTCATATTTCAGATAATATAGATTTGAGTAAAATTCTAGTTTGGCAGTTGTATTTCCATAGTCTGAGTTAATTCTGATAGACAGCAATAAAAACCATTTGAATTTTGTGCCATTGTGTATTTGGATATAAAATGATAATACATTACATTTAGACTGGGGGGAAGGGGGGTTAGTCCTTGTTAGATATATTGTACACATGTATGGTCATTTTATGTAAATTTTAAGTGGGCTCCCACTCCAAAAAAAAAAAAAAAAAAAAAAAAAAAAAAAAAAATAAAATTTCAAAACATGCTGGGAGGGCACTGAACTTGGAGAATACTTATCCACAGAGTGAAAAGGCATGATGTAAACTCCAGGCGGTCATTTTACATACAACTATCTATAGTATTGTCAGTAATTACTGTAGTTCACTTTTTCATTTCTAATTCTATATTTCACTGACATGAATACAAACAACTAAAAAAAACTAGGGAAACATAATTAAAGAACTGGAACGCTCAACAGTTTACTACTGTTCAGTACAGCAACAACACAGATTAAAACTGACAAAATAGTTCTGTTAGGACTTCCCCCTAATCCTCTTTCTCCTTCTTTTTTTTCTTCTCTTTCTTCTTCTTGTCTTTCTTTTTCTTCTTTTTCTGAGACTTCACTTTAGCTGCCTTTCCTTTGTTGTCATCACTGCAATCACTACTTTCGTCGTCGGTTTTGTCAACCATTGAAGGATTTCCCTTGCCTTGTGTGACCTCCTGTTTGAGTTTGCTAAGATTACACAAGGGTTGGTCAACTTCTTTCTCATCCTTGACATTGATAGGAGTTTGCCGGGACACAGTTATGAGCAATCGCTCCTTCATCATCTCCTCCTTTATGGGTATTTTATCCCTTTTAGTGTCCTCGCCAGGTTTGGGTTTAAAGCCAGAGTGTCTATGATCTTTAGCATCCCGCTTGTCTGTCGGATACTTCCAGGGATTGCTGTAGTTCCCAGTATCTCGATGATAGCTGGAATCTCTCGGCTCTCTCTTGTCGGTCGGGTGTTTGTGTCTGCTGCTGTTGGTGTTGCTGCTGCTGTGATGTCGGGGGTGTCCTTTATCCTCACCGATACTCTTGTCTCCACGTTTCATCTGAAAACAAGTTAAAAACATACAGTAAGAGTAGAAACACAGAATATTAAACAGAATGATGCCACAAAAGCATGTTCCCTAAAGAGGAGCATTGGTCCATGCTCCAACTGTAGGTCACTGAATGAGAAATCTCAGAAACAGACTACCGTCCGGGGGCAAGTGTTAATATTTTTGGGATATTTCTGGCGTTGGGGTATAGCCAGTTGTATGGACAAAGACTTCCTCTTCCGTCCGCTGGTCATCGTTTACAGTCCGGTTCTCAACTTTCAACGTGAGAAAGGAGTTGAGTTCTGTAAATTCTTATAAACAGATATCCAGAAATTAAAGATAATAAAAAGCTAAATTGTCAGATAATTGTTTCCAACATGCTATCCACAAGATGTGATTGGTTACTATTCATGCTACAAAAGTACTACAAAATGAAACCAGAATGCTTCAGCTACAAATATCTTGTACCGCTGCCTACAAATTCTGCACATTCATATGCAGATATCTGTTTATAAAGGTTACTGGATGACGACGTGGCAATTCAAATCTGACTGTGTGTCAGAGCAATGCTATTCACTTTTCTATATTTTATTTGAACTATTAAAACTTCAATATTTGCTATGCAAATAGATATTAAAATTCACAAGCAGTGCTACACATTGTAACAGTGCTACCACATTGCTTTAAAGGGACTCTATATGACTTTCTACCAGTAGATGTCACCAGCATCTAGATCCAAAACAAATGCGTGGTGGGCCACACGCACACCGTGGTACCAGATAAACTCTGTGATGGAGCTTAAAGCATATTTTTAATTGTATTTTGCCTCACTCTGAACATTAAATAACATATATAAACGTATATTAAATATAGTAATAACTAAAGCAGTGAGATTGAATTAAATCAATAGTGAACAACATGCGATTCAACAGCAGTTAAAAGTTCCATTGTCTCCACAGTGCCATTCTGAAGGTAGACCCTTTTAATGTTTTCCACCGTTTCACTCTTGATAACAGATTTTTTGAAGAGCACTTGAGCCACATAATATAAGCATTCTTGTACTGTGTCTATACACCTATAGTGATCTATCATGGGCTGTAGAGTGATGACCCTAGCATACCATGTAGCTATTAGAGTTGTGCAATTGTACTGATCATTCACAGTGAGGAAGGCTGAGCTCCACGGGAAAGGACCAACTCTGTGTGGGCTTCATCTCTGAAGGTATTTATAGTGCAAAATATATATCTAAGCATCTGTGACAGTGCATTTGTAGAAAGTAGTCACATGTGTATCAGTAAATTTGAAGTCGGAGATAAATGCACACGTATCAAAACATTGAACTTGCTACCTTGTTCAAGTCTCTCTCACCCAGCACATCGATTTGGCTTGCACAACAGCTTACTTGCACATCTTGGACAGCCGCGCACAAGCGTGCCAATAGTGTCCCTGTCGCCAACTTCCTCGGAAACAACAACTACAGTAGGCCTAGGTGTGATGTCCGTTCACCGCTCTTTGCTTTTCTTCTGGATTACCCTACATTTTCCGACGCTGCTTCTAGCTCAGTGGAGGCAATTTTTCAGCAGAACTCCCACAAATGTGTTTTACGTGTTGTTGTTGGTGGGCATGTACGTACCATAGAAATATAGTCATCGTGAATTTCAGAGTATGACTGGTAGGCCTAGAGGAGCACCGCGCTGATTATGAGGACGGCATGCAAATACAATCATTGACGCTACAATCAAAACTGGGTCAGATGCGCATATAAATCGCATGCCTTGCGATTTGCTAATCACCCAATTTCAAATCGCAATTTCGGTTTGAAAACGATTAATCGTTCAGCCACAACTTGTTACCAGAAGCCATTCTCACAGCCAATAACACCATTTTGTTTGTATGTGACAAAGCTATATTATGTATCTTAGCTAATGAGGGTGCGGGGAAAGAGTTGTTTTATTGAGACCAAGTGTGCCCAAACAACCTCTTTTGAGTGGCCAAAAGGGTTCTAAAACAGTGCCCGCCCCTGGCTACAGCCTACAGATCTATGCTACAGGTACACAAAACACTTTTGCGCCACATGTATCACAACAGTTCTCCACATGTATCACAACAGTTGGTGCAGAATTTAGGTGCACAGGAACTTGTAATTTGTATTGCATTTGAAACTTGTAGCAGCAGATTTAAGCAGTTGTAGTTTACTTGTTTGTGGTAGAAAAGTATACAAGCCAAAAGAAATTCCAACATCACATTTTTTGATAAGGGTGTATCAATACCTTTTACACCATTTGTAACCGCGGTATATTTAGCAAAAATTTGAGCGTACGAGTTTCTGAATTTCTGACTTGTAGATTAAGATATGTGAGCCTGCAATGGAGAACTTGAGAAGGTGCAACTGCTGTGTTGTTCTTGTAGAAGTTTGAAACTACTAAAACATTTAAAGTATTAGTAAACAAATTTACTGATACACGTGTGCCTACTTTCTTCGCTGTCACAGGTGCTCCAATAATACCTTCATCTTTATCCCTGACAGTACACTGTTCTCATGCAGCTGTGATTGAGTCGCTAGCTTGCTTAAGTTTATGTAACTGGCTCAAACAACCTAGAAATGTTTTCTAACATATTTGAGGAGAGGTTGAAATCCTAAAAATATGGCGTGGTTACAAATATCTTATAAATATTCTCTTCTGCTATTCAACCTTAACTGTTCGCATAATTTTTTTTTTTACTTTCAAGGAACATTCAATCGGAATAATGGGATTGCCATTGACCTGACATACATAGGGTCCCCCTGTTTACAAACTCAGCAAAAATAAGGCATCTGTATTCCATTTATTATCGATTGGGAGATTCCTACATGTGGGGAGCGTGCATAAGTGCTAGAATGTCCTGTGGATTGAGCGCAGTTATTTTCCCTCTCAAATATAAAAACAGCAGGTTATTCGGTAAAATGGTTGTACAAAAATATTTATAGAAACATGTCATTTTAGTCTATTTTCAATCCCGGCGCATGCGTTTGCTAACATACAGTAGAGATTTAGCAATTACTACTGTATATGTAGATGAGAATAGCACAGCACTGATGCCACAGAAGGTTTTAGCAAAATTGTCTCACTCTCTAGCTGCCCTAGACTTCTGAATAACAGCAAACCGTTCCTGAATTCACAGTACCTGGATAAATTCCCTGTTGTCACCTGAACATGCTGGAGACCTATTGTCTAATATACCTTGTAGCATATACATGATTTAGTAATTCGTTTTATATGTTTATTATGCTGATCGCCTGATCCTGCACTATACCTGACCGTAGGCTGACATGACTTCTTGCATTACACAAACATGTTCATCTTACTTACCACTCTGGTATCATTACGATGGTGAGATGCTGCATGATTTTCGACTGTTCCCAAATCCCCAATGAACTCTTCACATTTCTTGCAGAAAAATCCAATCACTGGAGTCAGAAAATCCGACCCTGCAAATGTTCAGGAAAACAAGTGAGTTAATCAAGGAGAATCATGTATTTCTTCTCAGGAATAATTTAAACAAGTCAAAAAACACAAATTGAAAAGTTTAAGAGTAAAAAATTACCCTCGTTTTTCAGCAACATTTCCAGTTCCTTCACCAACATCTCAATTTTTTTCATTCTGGCAAGTTTCTCTCTTTTTCTACATTCATCATCATCATATGCCTGGTAACAGAAGTCACAGAATATAAATTCCATAGTGTTTGGACTATCAACAACTAAATGGACAAAAAACAGGTTCAATTAACCTTTTGTTTCTCATAGGATTTTTGCGATAGGCAACTGCCATGTGGATCGCCCTTTGTCCTCTTTTCCTTGGTAGCTTAAAGAAAATATAATAGTATATAATTACATATCTTTAAATGTAATAGCAAGCAGATCCAATTTTAAATGTCAGTGACATAAACCACTATCACATCTCAATATTGGTTCGCAGCATCAATCATCAATCAACCATTTTATTTCTAGACTTGTAGGTTTTCCATCTCTTAGAATACAGGGGTCTCACCTTTGATCAATGACTGCAGAGACTCCAGTGCATGTCGTACGTTGGTGTTACCCAGCGCTGTTGAGACAATGGTTGGATTTGCCAGATTTGCCCCTGAGCCAAGAAACTGAGAAGGAGACAGCTGCTTTCCATCCCTGTTCTGTTCCTGCATCTTCACCATCATATTGCCCATGTCTGCAGAACCCAGATTAAGACCAAGGTTCTTCAACATTCCCTGGATCTTCTCACACTCCTTGATGTCAGGGGTGCAAGAGGCAAGATCCACATTAGGAGAATTTAGGTTCTGGTAAGCCTTTGGAAGGGACTGCTTCCCATCCATTATACCCCCCAGGTTACTGAATATAGGATTGTTCAGGAAATGTTGATGGCTACCAGCCGGATAATTTTCCCTTTGAACTGCATCGATTACACATAGTTCAGCAGACTGAGAAAATGTTGAAAACGTTCCGGCAGTTGAAGGGTTCCTTACGCCAGTGTTTTCATTCCCATACAGAAATGACTCTTCATCCTCAAAGACATCAGTCTTCTGCACTGCACGAGGTGCATCTTGACTTATTGCAGTGAGCCAGGAGAATTCACTGCCTTCTCTTTCGTGTGGAAGGAGATTGCTTTCGTTTTCCAATTGTCTTACATCATTCTGAGTGCTACAGTTCATATTCATGTTCTTGCCCTCACTTGAGGCCTGCAAGTCAAATGAAGCTATGAAAGGTTTACATTGTACAGAATATAGTGTATCATAGAGGCAGTGTACCATTGTGTAGAGCAGGGGTGGGCAATCCTGGTCCTGGAGAGCCGCTGCCCTGCATGTTTTATATGTCTCCCTGCTCCAACACACCTGGTTCTAATGAATGGGTCGTTATCAGTCTCTGCAGAACACCTGATTAGTGTGAACCAGGTGTGTTGGAGCAAGGAGAAATATAAAACATGCAGGGCAGCGGCCCTCCAGGACCAGGATTGCCAAGGTCAGAATGTCTGATTATCAGTTATCCTGTATCATTAGGGATAATGCTTAATGCATTACAGTGGTATACAGTACACTGTAGCTTCCTACCTATACAATTATCCTATTTATGGGCCAATGGAAATCATTTTGATGCTCATTATAGCAGTTGTAGATACTGTATTTATATAACTCAAGTCAGTATCATAACTTTCTAAATCACATTTTAACTGTGGTAAAAATGCAACTGACAAGGCTAAATGTATTTGTTTTTATATTAAATGATGGAGCATCATAATAAAACTAAGCCAAAAAAGTACTACAATGAAACAAACATTGCGTTACCTGTACTGAGTGGACAGCATTCTTGAAGGAGGGCAACCGGTCTTCCACTTCTCTGCTCTTCATGACCATTTTCAGTCCTTCAATCAGATCTGCAGATGCATTAGTGTGGTTAACACTGTTCCCGCTGCCACTCCAACTAGGGCTCTTGGCTCTAACGGGAACCGTGGCAACGGCATGGCTCTTTTCACGACTGCGACTCCTGCTCCTGGCACGGCTCTTGCTCCGAGCTCGGCTCTTCCCCCGGGTGCGGCTCCTGCTGCGAGATCTGCTCCTGTTTCGACCCCGGCTCTTCCCGCGGCTGCGACTCTGAGCGCGGCTTTTCGCCCTGCTTTTTCCACGGCTCCTGCTGCGTGCCCGGCTCTTACTTCTTGCTCGACTTCGTGCACGACTCTTGGCTTGGCTGCGGCTGCGGCTGCGGCTGCGGCTGCGACTTTTAGCCTTGGTCAGGAGCTTCTGCAAGTCGGGGTCTGATGAAACCGCTGCCTTCAGAGCATTGGCTGACTTGAATGCATCAGCCAGGTTATATGCCATGTTCCCCTTCAGATAGTCTGGGAGAGGTTTGTTTGCCGCAAGACATCTCAGGAATTCTTCACCTGCCTTCTCACTGTTAATTATGTCATCAACAAAGCAGGAAAGTATGTTCGTTAAATTTCCCTAACAGCACACCGATGTGGAATATTCATCTGATCATTCAGACACCACAGTAATTCAGTCAGACCTGTAAGCATCCATTAGCAACATGTCTAACCCTTACATTTTCCGTAATTCTTGTAACTCCACTAACTGCAAGTCCCTATTAGAGTAGTGGTTATATATAACTTGCAGTATTAGTGGTCATTTTTAATTCATGTGTTTTGTATGTATAATTCTCAAAGTTCTAATGGTTTATATTCCATATACATGTTGAGGACTGGAGATGAAAATTAGCCTGTATGGCAACATTGTACACATTCACATGACTGTTGACAGTGGCATAATTGTGCATGCTTGCTAAATGCTGGTGTGCAAATAATATCCTAAAGAGACAGGAAGACGATTTGACTGAATATTCAGTGAAATACATAAAACTAACACACCTGTTGTCCGTTGGTGGCGGAGCTGAATTCCAACTGGGAAGCCGCTGCATGTCTGGATGGGGCAGGCTTTGTTGGCTGCCCAATGATATCACTGTACTACGGTCTATGGAGAAGCTGCTACAGTGGGGAGTCTGGGGCGGGAGCATTCAGCATTCGTAATCACAGTACATTAGACAAAACAGAACAGCAATGGCATTTAAAGATGTGTTAAAAAAGGATATGCCATATTTCAGATCACAGCAATATTGTGGATTTACTCTTGCATAGACAACAGATGGTTCATTCATAGAAATTATTTGTGAATCAAATTGATTATACCAGGAAAACTATTTTAAATACCTGTAAATATAGCAATGCATAAAGTGAGCATAATCAGTATTGGATAAAATTGTGACCATTTGAACTGATAGACTATCGAGTTGACAATGCCCAGCACCCATTACCTCTGCTGATGTAGTTTAATCTAGTCTGATATTTAGCATGTACAGTACATGCACACATTTTCAATGAAATGAATAGCTCAAATCTATGCAAGATCTGTAAATACTCACATCTCTAAAAGAGCCATGGCTGAAAATTCTGAAATAGTGCAATGTTTTTTACAACCTCTGCCCACCTACCTTTTGTTCAAGGCTAAAACAGCCAATCATATTTTGTTGCCTTTGACAAGATGTTGATGTATGAAAACACCAAAAATCTTTGATCCAGATGTCAGGATAACTGTTAAATTGTGTACGTTTCTAAAATTGCCAAAGCTCGAGTGATGAACAGTCCAAAAGGGACAAAACTAAATTAATGGAATGTCCATTCTAGTCACTTCATGTAAGTATTTGAGTAGAACAGCAATGAACAAAAACTAAGTTTTAGTTTGATAGCCCGTACAATAATAGCTTCACTCATTGCTTCATGTGTCCTCCCTTTAAACTCTCAACGCCACTTTTCATGTACTTTTATGAAAACCTTTACATTACACAGAATCTAATCTAATAGGCCTACAGTCAATTAAAGAATGCTGCATTTGGGACCTGCTAACTGTAATTTTGGTAGTACAAACTATGGTGCCTAACATACAAAAGAAAGACTAAAATTATCTGCTTAACTAGTAGACTTCAAGGAAATGTTTAATACTAAGATCAGCTTTATCTGAAATAAGTGTTTCTCAATTGAGTAGATAAAACCAATGAACGATGCTATCGGTAATCAGTCAGTCACCTCTGATCAGTTTTGCACCACTTTCGTATAGTTAGTATAGCATTTGAAAAACTTGCCACAAACATGTTGTTAAAATTGCATAAATCTGCCATCTGCATTTCAAGTTATAAGTATATTGTAGATATAGTTAGTGAGACAGATTTATAAAAAGTATAGTATCTTTATCGTGAAGCCTATGAAGCTAAGGGCAGGGACTGCCATAACCGTTGTTTGCAGTCCCCTTTAAACGAATGAACAATGTAACACTAAAACTTCTGGTGTGATTATTATTATTACTACAAATATTACTATTACTACTACTACAATTGCATACACTGCATCTATTCTATGAATGGACACATGCTAGAAATGTATACGATGTATTTAGTATAGGTTGATGGTGCACTGTGGTGAACCATGTGTGTCAGTGTATTATGGTAGTATTATGCTAGCTAGCTAACTCCAGTGGTAGCCAGCGGACTAGCTAGCGTGACCAGTGTACATACATTGATGAAATGATCCCTTGTGGGCCGGTTTTGATGGTAGTTACTGCCGGATCCTGATTGTGGAAACGGTCCAGGAGGTGGAATAGGTCCAGGAGGTGGAATAGGTCCAGGGGGAAAGGGTATTGGAGGTGGAGCGGTGGGCGGTGGACCAAATGTTCCCCCAAAATAAGGACCTCTTGGAATTCCATGAGTTGGCGGGTGACGTGGTGGTGGATCTCCAGAGTTTGAATATCCACGAAACATGATGTCAGTAATCTAGTTAATATTTTAAATCAAGACGCAATAGTTACTTGATAAAACATTTGTTCTACTAGCGACTGATAATGGAGGCCATACCAAATCAACGCTATGCTGCGGAAAATGCTACCGGATGTGCTACTTATAATTGCATTCACAGTAAAAGCTTTGCCCTCTGTGTTAGATGTCGAGCCATTTGTTCGTTCGCATTGGACGGATACGGGGCAGCATAAAACCCACAAATGTGTTTCGTTAATTGTGAATTTCTACATTCACTTATTTGGCTGGCTGATCACAAATTATCCAACAGATTTTTCTAAATACAAACAGCCCATTCACATCCTTATTCACCTTATTACGGTATGCAGCATTTTAAACATTTTGTTGTGATTCTAAATAAAACAAATGTATATACTGGTGTCATAACCACATTTCAAAGTTTATTGCTCCTCTCATTCACACGACACATCTATCCAATACCCAAATCCATACAGTACACATTTACCATGAGCCGTAAAGTAAAGTTGGCATATTTTAAATAAAGGGGCAAAAAACAACTGGAGACACGCAGGCAACCTAGCCCTTGGTGTTTCTCCTTTCAAATTCAATAAATGTCTAACACTATCATCATTACGATTCGTGCATGAAAACTAAAATTGGACAACGTTTTTCTGGGTTAATGTCAAATAATCCCCAAAATAAATCTTAAGAGTTTGTGTCAAAATGAAGCAATGACAGCAGAGTCCAACTAACCATGATTGGAAATAAAATGCTGACTTCAAATGTTCATTTTTATACAAAGCTGAGCACAAAGCACACACATTAACTAACACCCAAATAATGCTACACTAAAAATAGCACATTAGAATGGTCTGTTAAGCCATATTTTGTGAAAAAGGCTGTGCTGGGTGTATTTGTCATGCTAGCTCTATAGCCAAACAGTTTGGTAACCATGCTCATTTTATTTGGACATATAAATTAAAAATCCTTGTCATTTGTCTTTACAGCTCCAGTAGCCTCCCATGTGTGAACTCTGCTGTGATAGATGGTCTTCAACTAGTGTAATGTCTCCCTTGGCTAAAGCCTGCTTGATTGTACTGCTGCCCACCATGTTGAAAGTACTGTTCAAACTGTCCTCCTTGATTAACCTGCTGAGCCCCTCTCCCTCCCCAACCTCCTCCTGGACCTCCTGGACCTCCTGGACCTCCTGGACCCCCTCGGCCTCCTCTTCCCCTGCCACCACGAGCTCCGCGACCGCCGCCTCTCTCCTGCTGCCGCCCGCCGTCCTGGTGATAGTTGTCATGGTAACCCCCTCCTGCGGTGTAGCCCGGGGCCTGGGAGCCTCCTTGGTAGCCGCCTCCTACGTAACCTCCTCTGCTCGCTCCCCCGTCTTGATAATGACCCTGGCTGTAGC
>JAODUH010028290.1:0-30901 GCA_027564835.1 Typhlichthys subterraneus
GTTTGGGGTCCCTTGCTGGAGCTGCTGCCCCCGCGACCCGACTCCGGATAAGCGGGAGAAGATGGATGGATGGATGGACATTATGCATTGCATATTGAATTATATTTTATCTTTATTTATGATGTTTGTCCTATTTGGGACATAAAACGTGTATAATGATCACAGCTCTGGTATCTAATCTCCAGGACAGGACAAGAAACCTAGCCATTGTGTCTCCGCCCGGTGGCTATGACAACCCTGTCCTGCCTGAAGGAGAACTGGCTGGAGACGTTCAGCAGTCCAGTGAAGCCCCACCTGACTACAGCCTTGGCTTTGTGGAGGACAACTGCTTCAACGAAGCAGCTGTAAGAAGAGGTTAGCATTAGCGCGCAGAAATAAGATAGCAGAGAGGTATAGAAAATGTGAATGTGGGTTTGTGTGTGTGTGTGTGTGTGTGTGTTTGTGACAGGAGGGGGGGGGGGGGGTTGCAAAAAAATATTAGCAGCCAACAATAGTACATAGCAATGAAACATATGTAGTTTTATTAAAAGCAATAACCCGGATTCATAACAATAAACATATTATAACCAGTAGTTAAAATAATTACTGCTGTAAAAACAGCGCACTGCTATAAATCTCACGTGTCTGCACATGTGCGGTTGTTCCCAAATGAGCAATATACGCTCTCATTTGCCTTGCAATGTTTTCTTGAAATTGATTTGAAATTGAAAATTATTCACGCTCTCTGCTGTGGCCTGCCTCCCTCACAGACCAAATCAAGACCAAATCATTGAAAACACGAGGAGGGGATGCAGATTCAATGAATACAAAAACATTTGGAAATGTTTGTGGCATAAACCGCCTTCCTCCATTTGTCTGTGCCTCATTATTTCTCTCTGTCTGTCTGATCATATGTTGAATGGGATGTCCGTTTGCATTATTGCATATTGAACTGGATGTCTGTCTATTTTTGTTTTTGTTTTATTGTATGTTAAATGGAATATGTCTTCTCTGTCTGTCTAACTATCTGTTATTGTATATTGTATGTGGAATTGTTTGACTGACTGTCTGTTGTCTCTCACTGTATATTGAACTGGATGTCTGTCTGTTTCTCTCTATTATTGTGTTATGTTGAATATCTGTCTTCTATGTCTGTCTGTGTTATTGTATGTTGAACAATATGTCTGTCTGACTCTATTTGGAACTGGATGTCTTATCTGTCTATGTTAAACTGGATGTTCTGTGTGTCTGTCTGTCTGTCTGTCTGTCTGTCCTGTTGCTGTGGACAGGTTTCATAAGAAAGGTCTACCTGGTTTTAATGATCCAGCTGCTGGTGACCGTTGGGATTATCTGTGCTTTTGTGTACAGGTGAGTCACTGTTACTGTATATATCTTATTTCCCTGTAATAAAACGACTTGGAGCACACATCATGTACATCTGTCATTGGCAAAATACAGTTCTGATCCTTGCACACTCGATGCAGGAACACTTCCTTGATGGATGGCTCAGCAGGACCAATCGTTGTTGTGCAAATATGTTTTCCAAGGCGGTGATTGAACACCGCCACATGAACTGCTTATCATAAATTCTCCTGTAGCTCCCACATGCAAAATGTAGCTACTGTCCTGTGTTAATATTGAATAAAAAACCCCATTTTACTGTTCTATCAAACAACTCCTGTTTAACAGTCTCACTCCCTTTCTTTTACTCATTATTTTCAAGAAAGGCTCTCAACGAATGGACTTGGGCCAACCGTTGGTTCTCCTACACCATGATGTAAGCGATCACATCAAACCAAAATGTTTACTTGATTCAGTAATGCCTGTTTGTCGACCTACAAAGTCTCCTTTGGGATATTATCCAAATGAAAATGTCATGCCACAATGTCCACATAATCTACGACTGCAACCTTATTCTAACTCCCCCACTACAAATGTCCAGCTACTGAGCAATGTGGATAAACAATGCACTCTGGGAATACACATTTTGAACACAGTGATATTTAGTTGTTTACACTGAGTTTATTTCATATTTACTGAGTGTATGTTCTGTGTGAAATAGGGCTGCGGTGATGGTGCTCATTGTGCTTCTGTCCTGTTGTGACAACCTCCGTCGTCGAGTACCTCTCAACTTCATCGCCCTGAGCTTGTTTGTGAGTACAGGCAGCGCCAGCCAGGCATTAAATTAAAACACACCTGCTCTGTTCTACCGCATTCACCGTCGGTTCATGTGTGTTTAGTTCGCTTCTGTTTGCTTGAATATATATATATAATATATATATTATATATATATATATTTTTTTTTTATATATAATTTACTTCGTCACACTTTTATTTTCACTCTATCATCTTTCCCATGTCTCTCTCTAGACTGTGGCAGAGGGCCTGATGCTTGGATCTGTGACAGTGTAAGTGAGAAGTTGCCTGTGGATAAATCCCCAGCAGTCATTGACATATCTGACTGATATGATTTGTCCTATGAAGTTAAGGATAAATGCTATCACTTAACAGTTAAATTGGTTGGAAATGTCTTGCTTCGTAGCTCTGACTGCCTGTGTAAATGTGACTTTTTGTGCCGCTTACGAGAGCATCACTGCATCAAGCCTCGACATCAATAATTCATCCAAACTATCATATTTATAAGAAATGCCAAACTTAAAAAAGAGAAGCTTATAGTGATTTGATATGCTGTAAGGCATACAACAGACTAATGACAATGAGGTGTTTTCTTTTTAGTAAGAAAGGTGACCTTGTTAACATACCATGCCTACCCTATTAAGGCATGTAAGGTGTCTTTATATTGACTATTTGTTATTTCTGTGTGCAGGTATTTTGATGCTGAAGCTGTTCTCTGGGCGGTGGGGGCAACAGCACTGGTGTCCTTTAGTCTGACTCTGTTTGCTATGCAGTCAAAAGTAAGATATGACTGCCAGCTATACTCTGAGCTTTGTCTGCAGTGCAGTCAGGAGTACAATGACTCATATACCGAGCTGTGTTCGCCATGTGGCAGGAAACCCTCACATTCTGAGTCCTATGCTATGCGGTCAAAACTTTATATGTTTTGTTAGCTGTGAGGCTTTCTAAAAAACAATTGTTTTGCCAGAATGGTACTAGGCGTAGTGTTTGCTATGCATACAAACACTTTATTCTTCTGCTAACAGCTACCTGACTATTTTAAGTTGTTTAATTTATTTTCTGCCTTTTTAATTTGTTTTGCAGTAAAAAGTAATTATTCACGTTAGCCTGCATCACTTTATCTTCCAGCCACATCTGTTAGAAACAAATTGTGCAGCACATTGCGTGCTTTGGCCCCATTTAGAATAATAATCCAGCCCCCCCACTATTACCAGAAATCAGTTTGTTTCCCTTCCTGTTTTACAGTGGGACTTCACCATGGCTAGTGGGTGCCTCTGGGTGTTTGGCTGGACACTCATATCCTTTGCCTTGCTATGTGTGATAATGCGATCCAAGGTAAATCAATGGGCCAGTTTTTGTTGTTGTTTATTTTTACAATGAAGACATATTACTGTAACAATGTGCCATGGCAGGAGGTGGCATTGTGCATGTGACAACTGCTGGACATGAATACAGGATACAGTTAACACTGCATTGTGAAACCCCTTGTGTGTTCACTAATCATGACCTAATGTATCGCCTAATGTTCTTGTTCACCATCATTGATGTGAATTTATGAACACCATAGGGCAGTTAATTGATTTTACATTGTTATTGTATATAGCCTACAGAATATTTAGTACACCACCCTATTTTTTTAGTATTACATTAACATAATATTTCTGGTCACATGTACACAATTATTTTACTAGGACTTCATGATATCAGGCGTTATATATTGTTAATAATATATTTTGTTCATATATATTCTGTTATTCACTGGAAAATCCATCGCTAACTTCTGTTTTTCAACAGTATGTTTACATTGTTTACGCCTGTCTGGGAACCTTGATATTCTCCATTGTAAGTACACTGAAACCGTTTTCCAAGAAAGCACCATAATAGTCTTGTAATAAACCAAACTAAAGAAAAAAAATAAAGAAAAAACTATCACGGCCATACTACTTGCCTCTGCTGCCTGTCAGTGGTTAGTTTTAAGAAAGGACCTAGAATATCCTTATAGCACCATTTCATTTCAATTAGACACTGCTTAGCAGTGACTCAATTCTCACAGCTACTCCTCTGTTGTGCAATTAAGAGCAATGTTGTGACCTCTGTATCTGCCTGGACAAAGTTACTACACATATCTGAATGATTACCTACCTTCCCGTAGGCCCACAGTACTTTACTTTTACAGTAGTTTATACTGTATGCACAGCTAATGAGCATGCACACGTGCACACAGTGACAAGTGATTGTGAAGATACTGCTAATATGATACTCTTCTTGTAAATCACGTATCTCACTTAAGGAATTTTGAATGCCTGGGTAAGTTGACACTAGTCACTGTTGCATATACAGTACATTCTCTCTCTCTCTCTCTCTCCAGTACTTGGTGATGGACACCCAGCTTATCCTGGGTGGGAAACATAGGAAGTACACAGTCTCTCCTGAGGAGTACGTGTTTGCTGCTCTCAACCTTTATCTGGATATTGTTTCTCTGTTCCTGATGCTACTACAGCTCATTGGGCTCAGTCACTGATACTGCAACCACAGAAGAATCAATCTGCAACAAAGCAACACCACTGCCTTCCATAAATCACTAAATCACACTTTAAATTAAATATGCATAATTAACTATTTTTATATTGACAAAATATTAATATTTAACAATCATATTACATTGTTGAAGATTACAAATCAAGGTAGAATGGAGGAGTTGCCAGACACATTGTTTGGCAAAATGTATAAATTATGAATATATACAACAACTATAAAGTGTTGTTTGTGACTTTTCACATACAAATCTTTTAAAGCTATACACCTCAATAGTTTACCTTTACTATAATCAAATACAGATAGATATATAAAATTGGAAAACATAAAATACGCTTCATTCAGAGTTTCAATTTGTTTTCCCTGCTAAATAAACATCTGCAGCCTAAATGCATGCTTAATATTAGAGCTGAGAGACCAGTTTCAATATAACAAATAAAAATGTCAATCTCAATTCATAGTTTATTGGCATCATCACACAAACATTCTTTCATATAAAGAGGGAATGTACAGTATCAAGTATAGACTATGAAAGTGCAAATAGCATTTCAAGGATTACGGTAGTTGCTTTACAAATAGAAAATCTCGATACAAAATATTTGCCATTTTCAAATTAATCATCCAGACACTGAAAAATAAAAATAAAATACAAGATCCATGTAGATTTGTATCCATTTTATGCACTACATTATGTTACAGGCCAATGAGAAAACAGTTTCATGACATCTGCTAAACTCCCTTGCTTGTAGAACAATGTATTAAACATATGGCACTCAGTTTAACAACTTCAACATTTCCAATACATATAGGACCATATTTACTGTCTGTCTTCTAAAATTTTAATTTACAGCCTTAACAGTTTTTGAAACTTGACAATGAAATACTAGCGTTAAACTTTCAAACATCAAACATTTGGAATATAAATCACGGTCAAAAACACATTTCATGTCAACAAAACAAGTTACTTAACATTATAATGACTTCCATTGTAGTGTTGTCAGTTAAGATACACGGTAAATACAGTACGTCAACTCTTTCCAAAAAAAAAAACCAATCCGTTTCCAACCCAAAGACAAGCCAATTTTACATTTTTCAATCATTCATTATATGATGGGATACAAAAAGTTACAATCATAAAATCTATTATATTAACGCTTACTAAAAAACAACCCTATAATCTCATATTAGACCATAAAAGGGAAACAAAAAATATTTACACACACACACGCGGCACGCACACACACACGCGGGCACGCACACACACACACGCACACATATTATATTAATTTTAGAAGGTCACATTCAGACTATCACAGTATAAACAAACAATGTGAGGGAAAATCACTTTAAGGTAACTGGTGTATTTCTTTTTGTTTCGTTTGTTTTTTGTACACACCTTTAGTAAATACTGTTAAATATGCACTTAGGAAAAATATTGTGTCCAGTAGACGAAAAAACTATTAGTTTCACATGAAGGCACTAAAGAATTGCGTAGAGAACCAGCCTCTTTCAGGTGCAAAAAAGAATGATCCCCCTCCCCCCCCATACGCACACACAAACATCTGTCAGCCTAACTTTCATTTTCAAAGGAACCCCAAGCCAAATGACAGTGACGTAGACCTAATAAGTGAGGTCTACGAGTCCTTCCTGTTATTTCGTTTTAGAGACAGAAACACACTAGCATCATTAGTCTTAGTCTTATCTATTAGATATTGTATACTCAAAATTGATCTCCACATAAGATATACTGCTCTACGCCAAATATATAATACATGGCTGTATACTATTTAATTGTATTATGTGTAAATTAAAGTTGAGTTTTTTTTTTTTTTTTAAGCCTACCATACATTTTCTGACCAAAGGCAGGACAGGATCTTAATTTAGGCCTGCCTACATACATTCCATTCAGCCGCCACCCCCCCGCCAACCTTTTTCTTTTTTGATCTGACACACTACTTTTGGATTAATTTAGATGTGCATGTTGTCAATGAAGTACATATGCATTTGCACAACTATACATTTAGAACACTTGACAATACCACCTTGTAAAATTACATTCTTCCAGAAAGAGCCTAGACTTAAATACATGTATGATGTCATTCACATTATGAGCTGGTAAAGCTGGTTTTGAACAACTTGAGATAAACTGTGCTTTTAATAGTCGGTAGTATGTTTATTTTTTTGACAGTTCAAACTGTACAACATGGTAAAACCTCCCTGAAACTACATCTACACAAATACAGTAGGCTTTTACTCCAGTAAAGGGGTTTCGGGGTGGGGTGTGATGAGATACTGTATATATTTATTTATTTTAAAATGCAATAGACCTAGGGATATATGGCTACATTTTTCTACATTGCCCAACCCATTTTAGCTACCTGTTCATACTTGTGTGTGTGCATTATCCATTTAAGGTAACAGTATAGCTTGTAATTCACTTTCTGTTACGCCTCAATATAAGGAAATGGCATGTTCACATCTAAGAAAATGCACTTCCCTATTTCCCCCGGCAACCAATCCGCTCACACCAAGTGCACCTGCTCCTCCCACTCGGAGGACGAGCTGCTGGGCAGCTGGTCGGACACGGAGTTACAGCACGGCGTGTCCACCCGGCACGCCTTTGCCCCGCCCCCGTCCGCCCGCCCCCCAGCCGTGTCTGTGGCGTAAGGGTGGGGCGCCACCCCCCCGAGCCCCACCAGGTCTAACTGGGTGGGTCTCTGTGCCGCCGCTGCTACCACACCCACCTCTTCCTCCCCTTCCACTGCCTCTGGCCGTCTGCGGGGGCACTCGGGCCTCGGGCCACGAGGCTTGGGGTCCTGCTCCTCCGGGAAGGCTTCCCTGGCCGGGGGCGCCAGGTCGCCGTCTGCGTCTGTGTCGGAGGAGAGGGAGGGCACCAGCGTGACGCCGCCGGCGCTCTGGGGGTTCATGTCGTGGAACCAGGCCATGATGTTGCCCAGCAGGTTAGCGTTAGCCACGGCAGCAGCTGTGGAGGAGGAGCAGGAAGAGGGCTCCTGGCTGCTGCCTGCCACCAAGTCCACCTCACTGGGGAAAGAGAAGAGGCCGGCCGGCGAGCCGCTGCCGCATGAAGCTGGCGGTGTTGGCACAGCGGCCCCGCCGTGGGGCTGGTGGTGGCTGGTGAGGCTTGCAGTGCCCAGCTTGGCCAAGCTCTGCCCAAGCTCCAGCAGCTCTGAGCTGCTTAGGGAGGCTCTGGGGGGGACCGCCACACCCGGGCTGCTCTGTTCCAGCCTAGTGGGCAGAGAGGTACCAATAGCACCCAGGGACGACTCATTGGCCAGGATCTCGCGGTTGGCTCCGCCCCTGTCCAGGCCTGCGTCCTGGAGCGACAGCTGAATGGCCCATAGGATGTTAGGATCTTCATCTTCTAACGAACCAAGGCCCTGAGAGAGAGAGAGAGAGAGAGAGAGAGAGAAAAAAAAAAAGGAAAACATAAGAAATATCTGATTCACTGTTAAATAAAAAGCTAATATCCCATTTGCACTTGATTTAGTCTGCACCAAAAGCCATTCTGACAAGTGTAATGCTTATACTTTGCTTATCACCAGAATGCCTAGGGAAATAGTGCTAATGGGTAGCTCACCGAATGGCGTTCAGAGGCATCTCATTAAGTCGGAAAGGAAAAGCCTCCAAGGCATAACACAGAAAACACTATGCCAAGGTATTTAAAACGCGCTGCTCACAGAATTGGAAAAAAACAACCTTAATTTAATTTCTCCAGCTGAGGCCCACCATTCAAATGCAACAGTCACGTCATAGAGCAAGGTTCTATTGTCAACGAGTGCCAAGTCAGCCCAAACACTTGCAATTCCTAATATCAAGTTCACACTGGAAGTGTGGCAGCAACATTTGAGAAGTGGCATGAACAAAAACACTGACAGAAATCTGGTCTTAATGCCAAGGTTATGGCATATCGGAAACGGGCTAAATTAAATACCAGAGTACCGAAGGGAACCGTCAGGGACCTATAGGCCCTCAGAGAGGATCTAAGATATTCTAAAAAAGAATACCCTATTTATTATTAATTTTATAAGGTCATTATTTAAATGTAAACATAAGGTTTGACCAAATATAACCCTTCAAACCGGTCTATTATGAAGGGTTAAATGAAACGCTCAGTTGCAATGCAGCTGTTATTGGTGGTCACTCTATACTATAGAGTGACCACCAATCACAGAAATATCTGTCAATGTATAGACTCTATACATTTACAGACGGCATCGTAATATTAATTCAACAAGAGACTAATTTTAAATTACGATAAAATTGACCCATTGTCCCTCTAAATGGGAGACACTTGTTATGCAGTTAAATTAAAAAGTCAAAATGCGGGAAAAATAATCTCGTCATCTGTTGTACAAATCATAAATTCCAACCAGAGCCATGTAAAGAAGAGAGTCGCTCCATCTCACTCATGTTCACTCCAATGGACAATTTTTTCACAGCAATGGCGCATCGTAGAGCCTCAAAGTAGTTCCCGGAAGTTAGCATAAATATTTATATACCCTATTAATTATATTTTAAATGTAAATATGTGCATTTATTGATTACAAACAACATTTTTATTTATTTATATACAGTATCTCACAAAAGTGAGTACACCCCTCACATATTTGCTAATATGTGAGCATATCTTTTCATGTGACAACAATGAAGAAATGACACTTTTCTTTACATTGCAGAAAAGTGTAATTTCTTCCTTGTTGTACACACACACACACGTGAAGGGGGTCAGATGGCCAAGGTTGAACAGTCACAAGTTGTGATTGAGCATATACAAGTGTGTGGCTCTATGCGTTCTATACTATGGTTCAGCACTGCGTTTAGTGCAGACATTATTAACTGAGTGAATGTTGAGTTGACCTTACCATCAGACCTTGTCTGTGGCGTCCTCCTACATCTTGTGTGTCTTTGAAGGGGAGAAAACAAAAAGGCCCACAGTCAAACGATCATTGTAACATTTAATGAAATACTGAATACTGGTGGCACACTAAGAGCAATGGAGGCTTTGAACCAATCATCTCCTTCTGTGGTCTCATCCTTTTAGTGAAGCTATTAATTGACAATGTTGCTATCTGATGCAAGGCATTTTTTAACATTGCATTTAAATGCAATGATGCCATTTGACAAGCTTATCCCCCCCACCCAATCAATATATAACCAGTCCATTAGATTGCATCAAAATGGAGAAACCCTACTCACCTTTCATTCCACAGCAATTTAAGGGTGTAGGGGAGGTTTATTGCTCTGATTATGCTTTTCTGTTTTAATCTTAGGTAAAACATGTGGTACAATCATACCCGATACCATGAATATTCAACTAACAGGTATTCGTGAGCCTTTTTGCTAAATAACATAATACAATTACCTTGTGTGCTTCCTATAAATGCGGTAAGACACCAGTCAGTGAAGTCAGTGCCTGATGTGTAAAGCCCACCACAGAGGAGAATATAGTTTTCTAGATATTATGAACAATAACAACTTTTTTATTTTAGACAAACAATATTGAATTAAGAATAAAGCCGTTGCTACAGCAACATGCTTTCAGTGGAATAGTAGGTTAGTGACCTAATGCAAGGTTAATGAATTGTGATCCACATGAGTTAGATTTACTGGCAGGAGTCTCTGTGTTTAATGCAGTACAGGAGATTAGACGAGTTATGAGATATGTGTAAAATACTGTGTGCACTAGACGAGTGTGGTACCTAAAGTGCTTTCGCTGGGGTCATCGGGGTCAGGAGTGTTGCTACGGAGACTGGACATATCGCCTCTCCGCCTCTGTCTATGCCGGCGTCTGTACTGGAACTCTGCATATTCCTGCCAACATAAGACACACATCAGTACAGAGAGGAGGTTCATAGAGCACCACTGTTAGTGTTTAATAACAGATGCTTCCATCATGCAGCCATGACGGCCTACCGGTACACACATGCCACAGAGAGACCACTCAGAATCATATCAGGTTGCCAATTGATGCTGATCCAGTGATCGTTGATTCATGGCAAGGGTCTGATTGGTCTAATGCATGCAAGGTTAATGTGATAAAGGTAGTGCATCATCGTGTACAGTAGCATACAGTACAGTAGAAGTAGTCTATTGGAGCAGTAGATCAGCACCTAGAGACAACCCTTGCTTGGCCCCTCTACCACCAAGCCTTCAGTCATTAGAGTGAAGTCAAACAGCACACACACAGGCAGAGAATTAGAAAACTGGGTAATCGGGGTCCGAATGTTAAAAAGACCAGGGGTGCGTGTGTGTCTAGTGCAGACACCTAACGAATACATCAAAAGGTAAAAGTGTCTGTATTATGGCAGAAAGTCTCTCCCCCCCCTCCCTTCCTCTCCAAAATGATTAACAACTTAAAGTTAAACAACTGAAACACTTTGCCTCAAAAAATAGTGTGTGCATAATAATGCTGACTCTCAGCCCCACCACACCCATTAGCCCAAAAGCCATTCTATGTTCTGCACTATGCTCTTTGCATATGAAGTGGTGAGTCAATATATAGCCACCGCTTTCATTATTATGACGAATAACCTCCCTCTACCTTCATGTTTCCGGCACACGCTCACTCTAGGGACTTCAACTGATGTAGAATCAATTAGAATGTTCTAAGGCTATGCTGCGCTGGTTGTGTACATCAGCAACTATTACTGCATTTGTGTCAATCAAACGCTCATTGGAGCCAGTGTGTGTGGAGGTGTATGTGCGTGATTAAATATATATTATTTTTTAAATAATACATATATTAAATAGCAATAGCACAAACAACTGTGTTTAATTGATGCAGAGAAAAAAAATACATACTGGGTCATTCATAGAGTCAGACTGAAAGACAATGCAGGTAAAAATGGAATCATACACAAGACAGAATTCTGATACAGAGGATGTTCAAAATGGAAAGTTGCATAACCAGTAATCTACACAATCCAACTGCGACCCCTACAGCATACACGAGAATATCTTAGTTGTAGATGGTCTCATTTATCTCTAATTTTGACAGTGACACAGCAAAATTACCCAGTCATTGTAAACGCAACATAGTTTTGGGTCAACCCCAAATATTATTGCATGTGTCATGGATAAACATGCAAACCTGTAGTGTTCACTGAAAAATCATACATGTTAATAACAACAACTAAATTAAATTAATAGAAATAGCTGATGTCAATTCTGGATTCACTTCAATAATAGTGCACACTTCAAAATCATCGAGGCAAACCGTGTCGTCAAAAGCCTGTCAACCAAACTCTGCCTTTTATGTTTCCACAGCTCTAAATATAGTCCGCTATGAAGCAATCTGCAGGCATTTTAACAGACATGGAGAGAACCATCTGTAGCGGAGCCACTGAGCCACAGACACCAGGCTTTGATCATTAGTCTACTGTTCCCATTAATTACTGTAGCTAAGAGACATGTGCTCTTTATTCTGGGAATATCTAAATGTGACTACATGTTAGACTGCATCTGCTAACTTCATACATAGTGGACCTCCCAATGGAAATACGTATGCATAAGCAGTTTCTCATAGGTAAAACCCTGTGATATTGGACAGAGTCTTTGTAACTGCAGTACTGCAGGGAGAAAGAGACAGGCCCCTGAATCTAAGGTTGATATTGTTCTTTTGAAGATGTGCCATATCTTTGTAGAATATGCCTTGCTCAATTAAATATGTTCCTTTGAAATGCAAAGTTGTCTCTGACACATTTTTGAAAAGTAATTTAGATAATTTAGATAAAAGCTCAAACGTATACAATAATAAATATAATAATTACATAAATATACATATGGAGAGCTATTACCTCTGGTGATGCAAAACCTAAATATTCCCAGTCCCATGTTCCGCCAGCAAAGCTGAAAGTTGAGAGAGCAATTAAGTGGTTAGTACAACTGCCAACAAAATCTCAAAAGAGTCTAGTACTTTGAATTAAAGGTAAAGTCAGCTATTGCAAGCTAAATGTAAGCTAATGCGCTTCCTGTAAAATTCAACAGATATCTCCTCGCATATTGCTATCTTATCATTCTCTGTGCGTGTTGAAAAAATTTGATATTATACTTCTACACAGCCCTTGCTCCGTAAATGGGAACATAAACAAATCAACAAACACTGCTCGTATCAACAAAGCCGTAGCACTACACTTTGCTCCACAATGCATTTCAATGTGTGATCTGCCGTAGTGGCGGACCACAGAGCAGTACCATAGACTTGTGTGAGTTTTACCTGCGTCTAGGAGCGTCGGGGGAATCATTGGGAGCCACTCCACGGGCTACTGAGGCCAGAAACTCCTGTCTCTTCTGCTCGACGAGACATGCAGCACGGATGATTTTATGGCGCGGAGTCCGCAGGTATGGCCGGTTTACCTTTTGTGCTAGGTCCTCAGTCACCATCTCCAGGTCTGTCTGAAGAGTAGAAGAACAGTACCCCCTTCCTAAAATGCTCATTTGTAATACTATGGATTATTCTAAAAGTCCAGCAAAAGTGCATGTAAGGTGAGGTGCACAAGGAACACAAACAAAAGCATTATTTGCACAGAAAGTAACTTTCCGGTTTCTCCAGTTGTGTGGTCATTGTTGTGTAAAGGGACCCAAAATGGCTAGATTAATGAAAACACAAATTCTGTAAAACATAAATTAGATAAAATTCCTTTCAGTTCCTTTTTTTTAAAAAAAAAGGCATGTTTTCTTAAAACATTCCATTTCAGTTGGC
The DNA here is from genome assembly GCA_027564835.1 of Typhlichthys subterraneus. Classification (NCBI taxonomy): domain Eukaryota; kingdom Metazoa; phylum Chordata; class Actinopteri; order Percopsiformes; family Amblyopsidae; genus Typhlichthys; species Typhlichthys subterraneus. The sequence goes on from JAODUH010028290.1 coordinate 13,373, forward strand.
ACTGAAATAGTGCTGTACCTAATGATTTTTGGGCACATTTTTCTTATTTTGGCAAACCATCTAACAATTATTGTTCGCTCAAAAGCTCTGATGCCCACATTGGTAGCAGTGACATGCTGTCTGCAACACTTAGTTTGTGTTTCTTATTATAAAGCCAGTGCAGTATAGAAATGAACTAGATTGTTTTCAGCATGCACAGAGAATGGGCAGCTGGCAGACCATGAGGAGATATTTGCTTAACTTTACCTACTGTAGCTTACAATCACCAACTACACCTTTAATAACTGGTTTTAGATTTTACATAAAATCTCTAACAATCTTTAACATAAAATCTGCAATAACTTCATGTTAAGCAAAAGGAATTAAGTGCATTCTACATTTAGCAAACTACAAAATAAAAGTACAATTCTAATCAATTTCAGGAAGAATATCAATACATTGTGCAGCCTCAAGCTTAGCAATCAACGCAATCATCTTACAGTAAAATGTGTACATTTTGAGTAACACTAATTTTAACAGGAATAACTAAAACTAGTGCATTCTAAATCAAATCTAACATGCACCAAAGCACATGCGTGATGATCTCTCTATCCTTCTCTCATTCTCCCTCTCCCACCAGTCTTAGAATAACATGTGTTTCTAACAGGAAAAACTAACTTGAAGTCTTAATCAAACGTCAGTAGACCAACACTAGCACACATCCAAGCACATAGACCTACTACACACACTCGTGTTAGGCTGTTTAAAGACAGTTCAGTTATACTGTAGGCTGTTTAAAGACAGTTCAGTTATACTGTAGATTAGAATCAGACCTCTATGACAACACAAAGGCGAATAATTATACAGTAGGCCTGTCAGATCTAGCAAGGGGCCAGCGGGAGGGAAAAGCCAAGCAAAATGTTTGATAAGTAGGCTGTATTGCTTATAAATAGTCTATAAATGCACGAGACGGAAGAGGAAGTGTCCTCCGTTGTTGTAGCATGCAGTGCTTAGGCATCAACGGTTCAACGGATCGAAGACGGCACATCGCTTGTCTGCTTAGCATGTGGCGTACAATGGGCATGAAGCGGAAAAGGGCCCCACTAATTTGCTCCACTTCAACGGATCAGTGTTCGCGTGTGGTGTTGGAGCACTTTCACTGCGTTCCGCAATATTCTGGTGGAAGAAAAAGTGCAAACCCAGGTCACATGCTGCATCTAGCAGCCTGTTAACCTGGTTGGATGCTGCTGGCTTGGTATACCGTTGTCTTTCAGCTGCAGGGCCAAGTTGATCTACATGTGCAGTACACACTAGGGATGCACAATTTGATCAAAAATTATAATTGCGATTAGTTTGGCAAATATTGCAATTGCGATATAGTAAGCAGCTCTCATAATTCTGTTCCCTTTGTTATCAATGCTATAAAGTGCTCTGTACTATTGTATTAAATACTGGCTGTAAATATACAATATGGTAACCCGACATGCCACATGGATTTATAGACACAAGTCCATCTGGGAAACAGTCCATCAAAACAGTTTTAACTTTTAAAAAAATTCCCAGAAGTTGATTGGATGAACCATCTGTCATTGTGGTTTTCAAGTATCTTTTGCTGTCACCTACATAACGCCCGTAGCTATTAGTAAACACTGAATGGTAAGTTGGTCACAGACGCCATTATTTGAAGCCTCTCCAGAGTCTCTTGGCAGTCAAACTGAAGCTTGCAAGATCATTATGATCTCACTAGGCTAATTATATAGGCTAGAGGAGTACCTACTGTATTTCTTAAGAAGATAATTGATGCTGCATGGTGGCCTAGTGTGACATGTAGTGGTAGAAGGTCATATCAAACCACTTAGCCAATTAGCAAGTCAAGCCAAGTAATAAGTACATAAGTAATAGACCTACAGAAATATGTAGGCCATTATAAGAAATTCAATAGAATAATATAAAGTCTCAAAATTATATAGCTTACATTTATGCAAAATACTAAAACGGATAAAAAGGATTTTCTGCCAGCCCATCAAACTTTAATCTATATGCTACTAAATTGGGATTTAGGAACAATTGAATAGGTCCCTAAATGATACAAAAAACAAATGCTACAAACTGTATTTTGGCTTTACCAGAGCACTTTAGACATAGTTCCACTTTTTTTAGTTTTTTTCTGTTTTCCAAACCTTGACCCTTTTGGACTTTGGATCGCTCAAGTAAAACAGGTATTTGATTAAGGCTGTGTTTAAAGCAAACACGGCCAACTGAACCCAGGCTATTATGTTTTATTATATTTTTTGCATGGTGCCACAGACTTAGCGGTCATAACTTCGACGGGTCATTCGGGAAATCTACCTGTTCTCAGGATAGGCAGTTCAACCATGTTTTACACATTAGCTGATCTAAAAATAAAACAAACATTATTTTTTTCTTTTGCATCAAGTCAGCCTCTGCATGCTAGTTTGCATGCATTTTCAAAATAATTGTCCATCTGCCCGAAAATAGAAATCTTAACCGAGCCGTTAAGGAGACAAAAATAGACAGGCAACAAGCCAGCTTCACGCAATGCAAGGTAAATAAACAGCTCTACTGTGGTTGAGCCCCGGTTGTGGTGGTTTCTAAAGCATGTTGCACGTCTCAAGGCAGGGGGGCCTAAACGACCGCAATGCAGTTAATCGTTCAGCCCTATTGCGCACATCAGGGCAGGTAGGATACAAACACACAATCGTCGTGGTCTTTTGATTTTGGGTAGACTGGGCGCAGTCACAGTGCATTGCTGCCTCTCATAGTCATCGTTTTTCAGATCCGACTCTATACAGTTAGGCAAATCGACTTATTTATGTAACCGGTGACGTCGGATACATTGACGAATCGCCCCAGCACTACACTGAAATGCTCGGTTCGAAAGGAGAAAAAGTCTGTCCAAAATGACGTTAATTTATTAAAAAAAACAACAACAACAGAAAGTAAGGATTGGGTATCTCGCGACAGCATGCTTAAAGTTAGACCAGTCTAGTTGTGGATCGAACCTACAACCTTTCGGGTGAGAGTCAACCAACCTAACCAATATCCACTATAAAATTTGGAAAATGTAATATTAGACTTTTTAGAAGGAGCCAAACCTGCATGAGTTCATAGATCTCCTTCTTTGTGCTTTTGGGTTCCAAAAAAAACCCGTAAGGATAAGAACACTTGAGGATGCGGCGAGTTTTTAGGAGCTCCAAGACGGCGTCTTCAATGAATGTAGTGTCAGGTGGGCCTCCTTCCCCTGCGAGAGAGAGAGAGGGATGAGTGACAATCAAAACAAATGCCCGTCTCAAATTCATTTGAGGTCCATCCCCAACAGGCTTCACATCTGAGCAAATCAGTTCAAAAAGGGATGAACGAGCGGCAGCTAAAATGGGGGAACATCACTTAGCATTTCAAAGAGCAGGTTTAAAGTGTTAAGTGCATCATACATCCTGTTCTTTCAAATTACATCACAAGTGCCTTGCCTAGAGGGGAGGATCTTGGCATTGAGCTATGCTTTGTGAACTATAACTGAAAGTTAAAAAATGCCTGCGAAATCGCTTATATGGGGACGTACATTTTGTGTCCATGAAATATGTTGCCATGGTATTGCAAAGCACCTCGAAAAAATACATAACTATATTAATTCACCTCTCTATTAGGTATATACAAAATAGTGTTGGAGACTTAACAAGTGAGGACTATATTTCTGAGACATTTCTGGCTATGCAAGAATGTTAAAATAAGTGTCAATATAGTACATTTAAAAAAGTATATTTTCCCCTGAAAGATTAATAGCACTTTCATCTAAATGCAGCCTGATTGTAAGTGACTGGTGAATAATAACTACATAATTTGTGAGGTGAATACATTATTAGGACACACCTGCCTGCTCACTCTCTCTCTCAAAAGCAGCCTGCATCCCACAGTTCATAACTAGATTGAGACGTATACTGACATTGTTATAAAGCGGACTCACTTGTGCTCAGAGCCTGGCTGAGCTGCTCCATCTTGTCTTTGGCTGTTTTCAGCAGGCGCTGTTCCAGCTATTGTGAGGAAGAAAGAATCCATTTAGAATGCAAAAAAACAAATAAATAAAAGGATCTGGAACACAATGAATGCAATGTGCTGAATAAGGAAGTGAGTTGTGATTTATCAATGTTCATTGTTTTGGTACTGGTGCATTAACTGAGTGTTGTCAATAAACCCAGAGCATATAAGCATTGCACATTACACCCATTTGCACTGTACATTTTACTTTAGGGGTCTAGTCTTAAACATTTACATGCTTCAATCCTTCACATACAATATATGTATCAAATTAGGAAAGTCATAACAAGCTGATAGACCTGATCCACCATCGTAAGAGATTAGAGCAAGGCCTGTCAGAGTGGTGTGTTTTTATTTTGTAGCTCATATCTTAGTTTTCAGATCTTCATCATGGTTACATCAGTTTGACCACTGACTGACTAAACTGTAGATTTGTGTTTCTTATTCAGGTGCACTTGTGGAAACTGAGCCACAATGCCAACCAGTAGGCGAGCGGTAAGGATTGTATTACATGATTGCATCACCATGTAATAAAGGAAAAGGCTGGAATTCAAAGAAGCAGCTGAGAACATTTTAGTTTTCTGTGGAGCTTTGTAACTGCAGGCTGTTTACATACACAAAAAGCTATAAAAATAAAAGGAAACCATAATAGGGCCCTAATTTAACTTGGGACAGGTAGATGAGCATAATCATGGCCTAGTTCTAAATACTGTGGACAGATGTGTATTGGTTGGGGCATACACAATTCATGGCAGAAGACGCAGCAAGACGTGTCCTCTGAGCACCCCACATTAAACTACCGTTGGTAAAGCAGCATTATTTCAAGGCAAAGAGCGTCTTTATTTACCTGATAGCTGTGCTCATGGTTCTTGAAGCGCGTGTAGTAGTGCATAAAGCGGTCGAGTTCCTGAAAGCTCTTGTGTTTCTTCTCTGCCTGCGGAAAAACAAACCAAAGAGAAAAATAAGCACACCGAAAAAAAAAAAAAACCCCAGCAGAATTCAGAGTGGATGACGTCCAATAGGGTCTTTTCCCTGTTGGAGCCGATACTGCAGTCGAGCAGGGTTAAAGCAGGAGAGTTTCGCCACAGGTCAGATAAACAATGACGCCTTAGAACTTCTGCTAGTGTGTGCAACTGCTACGGCAAGCCTCTGATCCTTCAATCCACCTTTCAATGTGGTGGGTGGAATCTATTGTGGATAACAGTTGTCTGCGTGTGTGCGTGCGTGCATTCGTGCAAACACTATAGCAGTGTATTTTACACACAAACACAGTGCTTGCATGAGAGTGTCATTCTCATGGATTGTTCTGCTATTTACTGCATGTGCATCTAGCAGACACACCGCCACACAGTGTGTTTACACACTGAGGAGCCTGCGGTTAGAATAGGAGTGTGTGTGTGTGTGTGTGTGTGTGTGTGTGTGTGTACCTCCACAGTCATCTCTTTGGACTGCTCCTCCACCTGCTGGATGACTTCGTAGCGGGTGCAGCGGTAGTAACCCCCCGTAGATGAGCTGTGCTTCTTCCACTCTTCCAGACAGATCCAGCAGAAGTCATACTTACACTGCAGAAGAACACACAAAGGTAAACACGTTTAGGCACGTTCAGCGCAAAGTGCATATTCCTGGCTGACTGCATTTCACTTCAGAATCCTGGCACAGAATACGTAGACATCATAATCGCGTCATCGCTTTATTTTAAAGTGGCGATAACTAGGTTGCTAAAAGTAGAACGACTCTAGATTTCGTGGCCTTGATATCAAGGTGGATTGGGTGGGGCGGGGGAGGAAGAGAGAGAGAAAACGAGAACAGTAACATCTGTCCACTATCAGCTGTAAACCAGTTTCAGACCCTTGTCCAGAAAATTAAATGAGCTTTGAAATGGTGTTTAATCACCGGCAACCACCCTGTAGCCTGCCACCGCTAGTAGGCAGAGCGCATGGAAGACCACTAACTCGCAATGCATGTTGTACAAAAAAACAACGCTACAGCCACTTCGACCCCAAGCGTATTCAGGCCAAAGTGATTTCTCCCCTCTTGTATGGCTTCTCGTCCGCTGTAGACAAGGTGGCGGGGTGGCAGGAACAAGCAACCCTAAAGGCTGAGACCTCTGCTGTCCTGGGAAACATTTGTGCTTACATGACACTTGAGGAAAATCAATACCGAATGAGTGCGAGTGGGAGGCAGAGGAAAGGAGGCACGGGGCAGAGATAAAGACGAGGGAGAAACAGTGGCAAGACAATGCCGGAGGCAAGAAAACGTCAGTGAAAAGATAAATAAACGTGCCTTTTGTAATAGCCTAGCCCCGTGTTACCAAGCAACGCGGGGGAAAGCCATTCCTTACCCAGTAATAACAGGTCAAGGGGTTTAGCCCTCTAGAGCCTCTGCGTGAGAGTTCTCCCCTATTCAAAATCATCTCAAGTCTCTGGCAGCAGCTTTAGCTGGGCCTGGGACAGTGTTGTCGTACAATGAATGCTCCACGCTGTTCTGCTGTTAGCACTATCTTAGCCTGCCCTCCAGTGACCGATATGGTTACAGACACACAGTGGAACTAGGGAACGATCTCTCTCTCTCTCCCAGATTACATCAGACGGTGACTACAATGGCCTGAATGATTAATGCATTGCTGACTTCATGATGCTCTGGTCTAGGCCAATTGTGACACATCTCAAACGCATATGTAGAGCAACAAACGCCTTGCCTGTAGCCTAGTGTAACCAGACCTAAAATTCACTTTGTGAATACGGTCTGGACGCGTTTGCAGTTGTTGCCTCCTTACTGGGTGTAGACCTCTGGTTTGTGTTGAAACTATTGGACGAGCGCTGAACCAATTGGCGTTGCTGCTACTGTTCGGATCGCCTCATCTAGCTCTACCACCAAACATGCTAGAATCTAACGTCATCTTACTAACCCACCCTAATTGGTCCGCCAGCAGGGTGGCCATGCAAGCCTTAAAGAGAACAGGGTTTCCAGACTGTAATCTCATAGAAAAACGAATTGAGCTGAGAGCAATATTAAAGCGGCGCCAGACTACACAGTACCTTACCTTAGCACACTGCATGTGATTGCAACCTTCATTCTTCTGGATTGGGGACTTGCAGTTGGCGCAGGGTTTAGAGTTCGTGAGTAACCACAAGCAGTTGGCCGCATCCTCAAAAGCTTCGCTAACTCCAGCCACTTTGAGAGGGAGGGGGGGTGGGGGCAAAATAAAGCCATGATGACAACGGTTATTACTACAGCTCTCGGACTAACCGCTGCATTAAAGGGGACACGCCTTGTTCTGACTAATGTTTTGCAACTACTTCCAAAAAGAACAAAAATGCAACGCATGCAAGTGTGTGAGGACACACACACACACAAACACACACAGTACTGAGCTATTGCCAATAGCAACACAGTAATTTGAAAAGTAATGATAAAACAGAAGACAATAACCGCTTTTATCGCTGTGTCCAACTGTCGTATCTGCGCAACAGCACAATAAGGAAACCTGAGGACATGTTCAATCAACCCTTTGGTGGGCCGCAGTCCAATTACATGCTAGACACTTTATTCTGTCAATATGCAACTTGTTCAATTATATTAATCATTTCATATAAACAGCTTTAAACTGCTTGGAATCACCAGCTGCCTGCAGTTGAGCACTGAGCAAATGAGCCTCAAATCAATCATTTCATCCTATTATAAGTCCTCAAAATGCAGTCAGTTTATGGGATTTAATAATCAACAAAGTGGCAAATCCTTATTGGAACCACTAATCATTGTCAGATAGTCCAGGGTACTCTAACGTATTATCTAATATATTTTCAATTTAAAAAGACACACACACACACACACACACAAATATACTGTACTTTCCAATCACATTCTAAGAATCAATAGCAACTCCTGCCGTGTATACAGATGGAAAAAACACTAATAACCAAGTTTTCAGTACTACTCACACTCCTCTGGTCTCATCTCAGTCACCTTCTGTTGCCACATCTTCCATGTGTCACATTCACATGGCTCGTGGGCCTCTCCCTGACACTCCCTGGAATACACAGGTGAACAGACAGACGTCATGAGATAAAGTACCCACACACACAGACTGACAGACCATTTGACTGGCAGGCACATAGATGGGAGGAAACAGGTGTCCATATAGATGGCATGGTTAACATGTTTTCTGCGCATGGACTGTTCACAGCTTCGCGCTGCGCCCCTTTCAACCACAGGCTCAGACCCGACGACCGCACGGCCCACAGCAGTCAACCGCCATCCGCTGTACACCGAGCAGTCGTTAAGCCGAACGCCTGACGCTATTGCGCGCTGCCACGCAGCCATCAGTGGCGAGCGTGCGTCACAGTTCAGCTGCTTTTGTGACACGTTATATCGAATGAGCGCTGCGGTACACCTGACCTGACACACGCCTCTATACAGAACAGCCAATGGGAGGCTGAAGCAGTGATGTGTGAAATATTGGTTGGAATGGTGGCTGAATTTTGCAGGCCTTCGCGAGTGTGCATAGAGGACAGAATGCAGAGCGCCACGTGCCATCTGGCCCCTGCCTGGCCCCCCTGCATGCCACCACGCCAGAAAGCACGTTCAACTGTTCCTCAGGTGAAATCAGGAGTACAACCTAACCCTCCCACAGTCTTCCGACCTACACTCCCTCATTTACTGCACCTTCGCAATACACAGTTACAGTCGCAGATGAGTTAAGTGGGCAAGAGATGGGAGAGTGTTGTTTTAGCTCCGCTTAGAACGCTTTGTGTTGCTGCCGTCTCTCTCTCTAGGCTCTGTGTCGACAGTGTTGATTCTGTAGTTGGTGCTGGTATATTCTTTAACAGGGGTGAAAAAAAGTGTGATGAAATCCATCACAGTGCAGGGCAACCAGCAGGATATACAGCATCCATTTCCAAGTGTTCCTGTGTTTTAAATGGCCCTGAGTCGTACACATGAAGCAGACGTCCAAGTTCTTTGAAGCTACAACTGACGCTCAAATGTCAAAGATCAGAGGAAACAGCCGATGTATGCTTGCTACGTGCGATGATGCGAGTGCCGCGCTGCTGAATACCAACCAGCAGAAAAGATGGCCCTTGCCACAGTCCACGGCGGGGGCCCTGAGCAGGGGAAAGCTGAGGGGGTCCGAGGACGAGGCTCCAGGACCGTGGGCGTTCAGTCGCACTGCCCGCTCACATCCCGCATGCGGACACCAGCGGATGGCAGAGTTGTTCTCCACAAAGGCCTGCCGACAGAGACAGCGTGACTGTATGGCTGCCTGTTGTTTTTATTGCAGACCTTTCTTATTGAAAATATCTTGAATGCAGAAAATTAAAACATGGTCAATGCAGACATTTCATGTCAAACAATCAATACACCAAAATATTCCCTGTAATTTGTTTAGTTTAAACCATTAAAATAAAAAAAAATCTATCTCTCTCAATAGGTATAAGACATATCAGATTTGATGATATGTCAAATTCCTCTATGTACTGCGCTGTAGAGATATTTTCTGAAATGAACAGATCATTCCGCCCGTGCAGCCTCTAAACCTTGCACTTTCTACCTCAAGGGGCAAGGCGAGTCACTAGCTTACAGGCAGTAAAGAACAGAAGAAGAAACTTGTACATGCTTTGGATCCATGGCTGAGATTCACTGCCTGCTTGCATCCTGTTGCTTAATGGTAAATTAGAAATGTGTTTCCACACACAAAACATATTGCGCATTGGAATGAGTTCATATAGAAGTATTTGTAAATGACCGCAGATTGCATAAGGAAGTGAAGTCTGTCTGAGTGATAAGCCTATACTATAGGCTAATATGCTCAAGTTATGATATAGGCTATAAAAATATATGTTATGTGAATCAGTGAATTACTCTAAACATTGTTCTAGTGAAACTATGGCCTAGTTTGTTCATACAAGACATAGATACAGCATCAATACAAGTTTTTTCCACTGGATGAATCAGAAGTAGACCATAAGCAAACGTAAATGGATTATGCTTGATGCTGACTTAAGTTTTTAATGACCGAGCGAGTAAACTGCTATTAATGCAAACGGTTCAACGATCACGTTGGATCATGATGCCCCGTAACTGCTCCCAGCCATGTGTGTGTGAGGGCATATAATGCTGGAAGACTACATTCAGTAAGTGGGTTATTGTTTGCGTTTGCACTGTTTGAGTTGCCACTTGTGTTCGTGTACACGCACTTTCCTTTGTTTTGAGTATTCCCTGTGTATTGTTGAGTATTATTACGCATGTACTCCTGTGTGTTTCGTCTGTCTGCACTTGCCCTCACCCTGTGCTGTTACCATTAGACTGTGTGTGTGTGAATACATGGAAGCGGATTGACTGAGAAGTTGTCGATAAGAGTAGAACTGAGGGTGAACTCATGACGCCACAATATTATGATGAAATGCTGACCCCTAATGGTTTGGAGAATATGCTAATGTCATCAACAGAGCGCATTAAAACCAATCATTAGCAACTAACTTCTTTTTAAATATATTACATTTTATAATGTGAAGAACCCTAAGCTAAGCGGCCAAAACCAACCCCCGCAATCTCTGTCATTTATACAGAGAGCTAGAACAGGTTGTAACTATTTCCTCAGTAAAGCATTTTGTCAGCAGTTAACCTCTGACACATAAATAGACCCTGGAGGATCTATATTAGTTGCTTCAGCCAAGAACGATTTCTATGAGAACACATGTAGAAAGGTCAGCCATTTGATTTGAAAGCTGTCACTCACAGACATGTCAAGTAGAGGGAAAATACTGATAAATCAAGTGCACAGGAAATTGCAGTGTGGAAGATGCAAAGCAAGTACACACTCTGATAACAGTAATAACACAAGAGTATATGTTAAAAAGTCTACTATATACCTTAATGTCAAACTGAAGGTAGCGCCTGTCCATCTCCCGAGAGACCACACTCTCTATGACTTCTACGGGAACCAGTTGGAAGCAGTCAAAGGCAGGGCAGAAGATGTTATGAGCCTCACCCTCCTGGATCTTTAAGTTCAGAAACCTGGAAGAAAATGCATACGAGCCCAAGAATGGAAAACATTTAAAAATACGCTATAGGGGCTTTAAAAACTACTCAGTGACATGTATCAGTATTTTATAATCAATCTATACCCTAACCTGAACAGATCAGTCTTCAGTCTGTTTTTTAAATGATTAAAGAGTTGAAGACTTCAACAGGGAGACTGAAAGCCCCGTCCCCCCATTGTGCAGAGCCTTGATTTTGGGACAGTGAGCAGACCTGAGTTTGAAGAGCGGAGTCTACGTGGTGAGGTGTGTGAGTGAATGAGGTTGGAAAGGTAAGAGGGTGCAAGGACATGAGGGGCCTTGTAGGTGAGAAGCAGGATCTTGCATTAAATGCAGAATTTGATAAAGAGACAATGGAGGTGTTGCAGTGTAAGGGTGATGTGTTCCCAGGGTTTGGTGCCTCTTGCAGCTGAGTTCTGACCATGCTGAAGCCTGGCTGAGGCTTTGCCTGACACCCCTGTAAGGACTCCGTTGCAGTAGTCCAAACGTGACGATACAAAAGCATGTATTAGCATCTCTGCAAGGGCAAACTGAAGAAGATGAGGCATCAAGTATTGCTGTAGAAAAGCAGGTTGTTGAAGAATTAAGCAACATGGAGGCCTACACACCTCCAAGAGTTGATGTTCAAAAATAACGTTACAGCTCATCTAGTCCTTTCAATACACGCACAGATGCAATCGGAGATTCCCGGTCGCTCTATGCAGCAAGAGGAAATATGGCTCATGGGAAATGTAGGCTTTACTCCAGGAAATTGTATCCCTGCTGCTACACCACTCATAAACCCTGTACAGTGCCTTTAGCGCCCCTATGGACATCTCACACTTTTTGTACTTTTTTATTAGCAATTAGCAATTTATTAGCAATGTAGTGATATTTTGTTGAACTAAACCAAACTGCAAGAAGAATCATAGGTATGTTTGTACTCTATGAAGGTAAATATAAGGTTTTGTATTGCCTATTGCTGGAATTGTAAGTATTTGTGTTGTAGTGTAAAACAGGAAATAGGTGATTTATAAATTAGGTAGTAGGTAACATACCCTTCCCAGCATCCCCGGCAGAACTCGTGACCACAGGACATGTCAACAGGTTCCTCAAACACAGAGATGGAACACATGCAGATACCACACTGTAAGAGAGGAACAAATAATCAGATGGATTCCTTTTGTCATAAGACACATCTAACCTAAATGTACACAAAAAACAAATATAGTATACCCACTGTTGATTGCTGGAGTGATCATTTTTGATGATTAATTATTCTATAATAATCATATATTTGTAATATATGTTTTTTACAACAATCCGTATTCTTTATGTCATTAGAGTTTTGTAAAAGGCCTCTAGCAGGCATTCTGTGCAGCTATTCTTGGAGGAAAAGCCTTAATAGATGATCTTTCCTCAGAATCTTGTAATGTGTATCTCCTTTATTTAATTATACATGAAACCTATCACATAAAAAGTTAATGCATCATTGAGCCAAGCATATCAAAACAAGGACAATGTCACTGGTCAAAAAGGCAGCAAGCCAAATGCTAGACCAAGCCAAGAGGATGATCTCTCCTTAACTTGTAGCTCCCTCTGAGAACTGTTTTTGGCATCAGACCCATTTCCTCATGTGAGACAAGAGACATATTGTACAAGCAAATCCTGGCATCCACATCCAGGCCACATTACAGGAAGAGACTTTAAACAGAAGACAGTAGCAGCCACTGTCGTATATCTAAGTAAATGAAAGCAAGTATGATCAACTGCAACCTTTAAACAGGCCCTCAAGTACAACTGGTAGAGCCATAGCAATAGGGCTGCACGATTAATCTTAATAAAATCACGACCTCGATTCATACCTCTATGCCATCTCATTTCTACATGAGAACGATCCTGCCGTATTTACATTAAGGGCATCAGCTGCATCAAAATAATCGCTCCTACTTTTCTCCCTCAACAAATGACGATGTAACACCACGTGATGAAAGCAGCAGGAAGTTAGAAGTTAGACACAGTGAGTGCGAACATGAATGCGAGTCACCTGCAAATGACAAAGCGAAACAGAGGCTGTATGGCTGGAAAAGTAACGCAATCCCCTTTTAACGTCACTAATTATTTTGTTGCAGTTAAAACAGGTTTTATTCCACGGGTATTGCAGGGTAGTAGTGACGCGCTGGCCGACCCGTTATTTGATGGACGACATTTGATGGAGAGGGAGACAGCATGGATTGACATTTGAAATTAAACTCTTCAAATGAGCATGTGTAATGGAAACCACCAAATAAATTCATATCCAACACATGATTAAGAAAAAAGGACCAATACATTATTAATTTGGCAATTATTTCTACTGTAGTATTTCTACTAACTTATAAAACAATGGGAAAATCACCACGTGCTGCATTTACCACCCAGTGGCTATTGCCACCATTTGTTTACATTTCCAGATAATATATGTATTCATCTTATATTGTGTTTTTATGTTCTACACTGGCAGATTGTAGGAGGTCAAGGGGTCTCACCAAAGCAGAGTCCTCGTCAGCAGGGGACAGACTTATGTGATCCGGCGAGGTGATGGAGGAACGTGTGGTACGGGGTGTCCGGGGAGAGGGGAGGGTGTCCCAGGCATTGTAGCCACTTGGGGGAGGGTTGGGCATCTGGACCCCTGAGCGCTGGCAACACTCCTCTGGGTTGGTCATCCAGGCTTCAAGGAGCTTCTCTCGGTCCCAGTCTGTGGAGGACAGACGCAAGGTTAAATACCAGTTACGGGTGCACAATATATCGACTCGGTATCTTTATGGCAATATCATATCGAAGATGTTGCAGAAGTATGCAATATTCTGTTTATTTTGTGCAGAGATGGGTCCATTGGCTGTTTGGCTCAGTCGCGTTTGATTTAGACAGAAAAGCAAGAAAAAGCTAATGACATAATAGAGATCGAAGAGGAAACATTAGTGGCCAAAAAGAATGCCTCCTTGGTAGCTTATTACTGATGCTGTAGGAGTGTCCGTTGAAAATGTGTTGTTTTGAGCTGTTATGAATAGGCATGCACCGATTTTTCCTGGCCGATTCAGATTACCTTTTTTTGTTAAACCTGACCTGCCGATTCAGATTTTCAAAGTGTTTTAAAATGTTATTTTACAGCTCTGTAATTTAGATGGAGATATATATTTAATTTAAGGTTTTTGGTCCCTTAGACACCAGTGCTGGCCGTTCATCATAGTAATTTGTTGACGGTCCCTTAAACGTCAACGCTCATTTGTAATGTTTTTACACTTTTAAAAGCCAGCATACATTTAACAGGTGTAAAAGAGTTGACAAGGGAAGCAGGGAGGCAGAGACAGATAGTAGAACTACCCTAACACGGGAACCTTTTCATCACGAGGCACGTGTGTAATAGAACTGTCGCTACAAGTACGCTACACAGCATGTGTCTCCAACTGTGATTCATCAAAACAAAGAGATAACCACATGACAACTGTCGCGGTATGGTAAAAACTGGCTGTGAAGTATGATTTCTGAGGTGCCCCTACAACGGACTGATAAACCATATTATTATTTTATTCATCATTTGCTTGTTTCAGTGAGGTCAATAGCTGGTGCAGTGCTAATAGTGCCCCCGGTGGTGGAGATAGGTGAGGTGTCATGCATGCGCTCCACAACTGTAAACACAGGCCAACGCGATTGGTAACATAACCGGCTATGCTTGCACAGACCGGCCAATTCCGATTACCAGCCGACTGATCGGTGCACCTCTAGTTATGAATATATTTTGATGCACTTTCCCATAACCAGTTTTCATGATCAATATCACAAGTGATCAATACAAGTATATGCTATATGATACATAACGGGAAAAACAATCGGATGATGCGGCAGCCTGTGTAATGAGCCTGTTTGACTGAATTACTTTCTTAGATTAGGCTGGGACATTATGGCGCACACACCTCTCAATTTCTGTCCCGCCTAACTGTTTACGTTTTATACCGGAGGTCTTCAATGTTTTTCAGGCCAAGAACCCCTTGGCTGATAGATAGATACATATGGCATAACATATTTAGTTGCCGGGCCATTGACAGATGTATACATTTATAGCAGATTGTATTAATGTTAAGGCATATTTTCTGACATTTAAATGTTTGGAAGAAAATACGTTTGAGATCAAATCATTTAAAAAAGGACCCCCTGCAGTACCTCCAGGGTCCTCAGAGGTACTGCAGGGGGTCTTTCCAGACACCATGCTGAAGACCTGATTTATACACATGCCCAGCAATGGGTAGAAAACAGAGTGAGTAGTAGAGATGAATGCCAACCACTGCGACTGAGAAGTGTCCCTTGGATATACTCCTCTCCTTCGTTTGACATGCAAGGCAGCTGCCTAAGGCCAACACAAACCTGCCGCCATGTACGCTTTTCATCTTTGGTTCAACCTGACAGGCTGCAGTTGAAGAGCGCGTCAGCATAAATGTTTAATGACTTTGTTAGAGTTCAGATATTCAACCACAAAAAAGAAATGTATAAAATATGTACCCAAATGAGAAACATGACATTCGGTCAGTGCTGCAATTAGGCCATTATCAGCCTGCAGACATGATCGTCCACAAATCTGATGCCTTTGACTGTATATGACCTCGTCTACATAATGAACGTTGTAAGATTTCACTCAGCGCCTTTCAATTACAACTCATCAATGAATGAAACCGAATCTTCATGCTTTTTCTCCCCATCAAAGGGATACTTCCATTTAGACTTCCATATGAATTAAATTAACCAAGAGGTAGAAATTGAGGCCAGTGGCCAACCTTCAAAGAGCGAGACAGAATGGCAGTCAGACAAGCCAAGAGGTATATAATCATGTACAGGGTAATATCATTTTTAAAAAGAGAAAAAGTATAGGATTGGAGAGTATGACATTCCAATCTTTCATTAAATTGCAATGTATGCACGGATCCAAAAGGCTTAATTCTGGAATGTTCTATCCAGAGTAGACACAGGCAGTATTCCCTTAATAGAGATAAATAAATATAGAAATATTCCAGGGTCACCCACCCAGCTTCTAGAAGTATGTCTCATATGTAGTACACAGCCTTCCCTGCCAGCCACTCGTACCAGAAGAACTAAAGAATGTGTTTTTTTCTAAAGCTCTTATACATTCTGGGACACTCAAGCACACAGACGTTCCCTCTCAAAAGCTTCAAATCAAAACTGTAATAGTCTTTCACATATTCTTGGAAAAAGTAAGGACTTCATGTCTAAAAGGCAACCTATGGAACCATAGCTCGCTATAGACAGTTGCCAAGTAAGAAGAATTTTCAGCATTGCAATTTGAAGCAAGCAATTGAAGCCTGAGGACATTTCGAGTGAGGAGAGATTCCTCAGCCGGGAGGCAAAAAAAAAAAAAAAAGACCTTGACAGATACCGCTACTGCTTGGGCCCTGGATCTATATCCTTTTAAGCACATCAAATCAATTTGATGACTAGGAATGTAGTGGGTTGATGTGTATGCCTTTCAACCATACACATCTGCCAACCACTTGCGTGTGGTATTTACTAGTGTGTGTGCCACATTTACACTTGCGTTTAGAAACCGACGAACTCAGTGTCTAAGCAGAATACATTTTCAGCAATGATGCATCTTAAAAGGACCCACGTCATTTTGGCCGGTCTAGCTGAACTCTGCATTTCAGTTGGCGCGTCACAACTTGAATGGCCGAACTGGAGTGGCAGGACAGGTCAGAGACGACTGACTGCAACCGAGAAATGATGTCACAGTGGAGCCTTCTCAGATTTTGGGTAAATTATGTGGTAGATGTCAACATGTGTCTAGCCATTTCAGACAACTGATGACACAAGTGAAATCACGTCCTTAGCGGAGATGTATACGATTGTGCTAAACATGTCCATACATATGACGTATATGTATGGACACGTTTAGCACAATCGTATACATCTCCGCTATCTCTCAGAGAGGCAGCGCCCTGCTAGACTCGACCGCGCGTGTCAGTTAGTGCATGTGCCGTGGCATGGATCTAACATGGGCTCGTACCATGGGCTCGTAGCAGCGCCTCTGCGGTGAAGAGTGGGGCCTGCAGCATGTCGGCCGTCTCTACAATGAGCATATCCTTCAGCCTCCGCAGCTCCTGAGGCCTCAGACCTTCATACATCTACACCAGATGGGGGAGGGAGGACAGCCCCGCATGTGTGTGGATGGTTGATTGTGAGTGGGTAAGGAGGAGAGGTAATGGGGACGTGGGGACACAGAGTGGAAGATCAGAGAATGGAGTGAGAGTTGGGGTGGGGAGACAAAACAAGGGAAATTAGGTTATTAAAATGCAAAAACTAAAAATGTATGATGCATAACTCACCCAGCTCTGGTGTACACAGTACATAGAGACCCAGTTAGATAACCGATGGATGACGATACGAGTCACATGCTTTGTGGCAGACACAAACACTGATAACCTCTTTGTGTGTG